>VYZW01045016.1:0-122232 GCA_013401315.1 Balaeniceps rex | reverse complement strand
TCCTGCATGAAGTAAAAGTTCTGGCAAGATTAAGAAAGAAAACTGATTCCAAAGAAGGTCTGTTCTGGCTTGGTCCGACGACTGCAAGAGGGTGGCTTATTTCTGGAGTCTAGTGGGATTTCTTTGTACTTCAGGGGAAAGGTGAGATTCTTTCTTGTAGCACTCCTATGTCTTCCCTATGAAGTGCTTGTCCACTGGATGCAAACCAGAATACAAGGTCATCATCCCTATGCCTGCCTTCCCCGCTTTCAGGCCAATTGCAGCTTTGGGGACAAGCAAACAACATAGTCACAGATTCCAGTAGGCAGAGACTGCCATTGTCACTGACTTCTCTGCCTGGAGAGGTGGAAGCAGGCTTACCAGGCCATATCTCCTTTTTGCTCACCTTCGTATCATCTTGTGGCCATCTTGCTTATTGGAGGTTGTAAACCTCTTTTAATCACTCAGTTTGACATTGGTCTTCATTGTTATTCAAATGATTTTTAGCACTGAAGCTCTAGTCTTAATCAGTGTAAAAGCACAGTTTCTGCAAGCATTTCCTCATGGTTATAACCTGCTACCCAAAATCAGCTACTGCATGGGCACGTGAGGCTTTGGAGTGCAGCAGTAATCAACATACAAGCATGACCTACTGCAAAGCCTCCGGCTGACTAATGTTCACAAAAAATACCTCTTTCTGGTAGATCGTGGACAGAATGATGTCACATTTATGCGATTGAAACAGCTGGAATGAAAAGGATGATTTCATTGATTACTTCAAGCAGCAAGATAGTTGCTTTTCCTCTTACAACTCCCACTACAATCGCAGCCTCCTAAAGCTATCACGAAGACCAATTCCTTTCATACTAACAACTTTACCAGTCTAAACTAATGAAGAGCCATCAGCCAGCAGAGAACTATAGAAACAGGCTTGTTGCTTGATGAAAGGTTACAATTTTTCTCTAACTTTGGCTGTTAAATCCCAATCTATTGGTATTTATGACAGGCAAGCAGTAACAGAAAAACAGCTAGAACTACTGCAGTGATTCATCTGAAGTTTCTAAACAAAGTCCAATGCACAGACACAGAGGAGAAGCAGAGGAGAAGCTACTTTTCTTCCTGTGATACTGAGTGCGATTCACGATTGCCTCATTTACAGCTGTGTTCCCACCGTTGCCCAGGGTACCTGCGCAGTTATGTAGTGAGGCAGCAGCAACAACAGCCGGTAGTGCAACACAACAGTCAACAAAATTCCTTCTCTGAAAGCCAACACACTTACAGAAGTACAAAACTCTTGAAAATAAGACTGAATCACAGCCCATGCATTTCAGTTTTGGACAGTCATATAGAAATTCACGCACTGAAGTATCACCTATCCCCTTCATTAAGGAGCCATAGGAAGGACAGAGAATCTACTGATAATAACTGGTTCAAGCCTCAGGGTCTTGTAGTTCATTCTCAGAGGCAAGCCATACTACAGATTTAAGTCTATTGAGAGGCCTTTGTGGTTCTGAACTCAGAAGAGCTTTGTCTGGGTAAATACAGGCTACCTCCTCCATGAAGTGCCTGAGTGCATACTGCTGCCGCTTCATGTGGGAGCACAAACGCTGTCAGTAGAAGCAATACCTTTGAGAAATTCCATCAAGCCCATGCCTTGATATGCCTGATATTTGAAATAACATGTTAGATGTATTGGTTGAGTCTTGTGCTCCCTTCCACAGGGACAAATGCAAAGCGAGAAACAGCCAAGAAACACAATGGTTGGGACAGAGTTAGTGAAATTAACTGATTTTAGTTCTGGCCCAGTATTTAGAACCAAATTCTCAAATTATTCCTTTAAAGTGTAAGGCTTCTTCAGCATATGGAAATGCTGGTGAATATTCAAATATATATGTGTGTGGACTAGATGACCTCTAAATGTCCCTTCCAACCCAAAGCATTCTATGATTCTACGATTCTATGATATACACATATATACACACACACATACATGTATGCCTGTGTACATATATTTAGCTCAAATATTTATATTTGGCTCTATGAAGAGTTTAATTCCTTCAATCACACTAGAAAAGGGCAGTCCTAAACACAAGTTTTCCCTAGTAACAGCGCTACACTGATAAGAATGACATGGTGGACTCTTTCCAGATTGCCATATTGTAATTATTATGGTATAATTGCAAACAAGAACAACATGCAATCACAATATTGAGTATATCACCTAATGTTTTAAACTATATTCCTTAAACAGCTCAGATAACAATGTATTAGCTAGGAAGTAATTCAATATCATAAGAGTCCTTTCTTATGACAAGGAAAATAATATGACAGCTCTAATAAAAAGGAGAAAATAGAGCTCAAGAAACCAGCCCAGCAGTTAACGTCCTGCCTGGGCTCAGTTTGTAACTCTTCAGCTGGAAGTACAGCAGACACAGAATACAAATACCGCTGCAGTGAGTAGTACGAGTCTCTCACCACGTAACAGCTACCCCCTTATTTAAGGGCACCANAGGAGGGTATGCAGTGCAGCAGGGACACATATAGCCTGTAACACGCTCCTTTTGCACTCGGTGGAAGTATCTCCACTGACTCTTTTTAACAGAACTACTTGCACCACTCAGTAACACCACCACCACTCCGCAGGAACCGTGCCTTTAAAAAAACCCCATAAATCTCTTTAGTCCCATTCAGTTTTGGCACCACATAGGTGTGCATTTGAAGTAATTAAGAGCTAAACAGAAAAGCAAAGAACAGAGCTGTCAGAAACCACTGAGATCATCAAAACCAGCTCCCTGCAATCACAGGACACAGATACTAAATTTAAAACATTGCCTCCACTTGCTTCCTGTGTGCCACGGTCCACAGACCTTCCTCTGAAGTCCTAGACCCTTACCCCAGGTGAAAACAGAGTTTTTCTTTTTAAACAGTAGTTGCCATCTTTCTCTCTCAGCTAGAAGTGTTTGCTGTGCCCAAAGCACATCTAACAACCTTCAGGAAGGTGAACAGAGTCTTTTTGGGGATGCTGCTAAGCCAGACAGCTTTGTTTTACACAAAAACTGAAGGCAGACAGGAGGATTAAAGTCTCACGGCACCTTACTAATGCAAATGTGGCAGCCCACCACATCTTACTTGGAGGCAGTGAACCATTTGTGTACTTGAGCATGCACTGCAGCCAGGATGAAGAGCTTTAGGGTGGCTGAGGGTGTGAGATTGTCACTAGCACTATAGGAGGAAAGGGGGGGGACTCAAGCAAGAGCCCTGGCTATTCTTACAGTATGGGCACAGAAACAAAGCTGGGGGACGAGCTAGAATGGGGAATACAACCACTGAATAAACGGATATTTGCAGCAAGGAAACAATGGTAGCATTTATTTTATATTTATTTAGTAAGCTACTGTCCTGAAAAGCAACGTGTCAAATATTGGAAGTCAGATCATAGATCAGGTTTGGAATTCCTCACCCTCACAAGTGACCAAAGAGTGACCATTTACAAGAGCAGCTTTGCATTTTTCCTACCAGGCAGCCACAGTAGGCTCAAAGCCCTCCAACCTAAGAAACACAGGTTGTAATTTTGTTATTTAGTAGGCTTTAATAAAAGGCTCTGTCTAGCATGAATGTGGAAGGCATTAATATTTATGCCCAGCTGAAAGAGGGCTGCTTGTCAGTTAGTGCCATTCATCTACTGAACACCTTAACCTCTCTAGTCACTACTGCTCATCTATCTTTTCTTTAAATTTAACTGCCTTTCTTGCTGTGACCTATTTTCTAGAAAACATATACTCAGCTAATGCTGGTAGATCAAATCAAAACTGTAGCTATGCTTCCTTTGAACAGAGATACATCCTTTGCATTTGAAATAAAACACATCAGTTTTTTTCTGGCATTTATTTCTAACTGGAAACACTAGATCTGATGGGATGCCTAGCTAAATCTGAGAATCAGTTATACTTTTACCGAAAGTATTTTTGGATTACAGCAACAAAAGCTCATTATTTTCCTCAGAACAGGCTGGGATACCTCTACAAATAACTCAATTGCTATCTCTTGTCCACAATACCCAATAAAAAGCAGGTGGGAATAGCTCTGCTCATCTGAGTTTGATACATTTGTCCCCTGCTCTACCTCTGTGGGTTTGCTTGCTGCTTCTGAAGCCTGTTAGACCCTCACCAAATATATTAACTTAAATGATAAAGCTGAACCCAGTGGGAGGAAATACCTTTCTGATTCTTCCTACAATCAGCTCGGCACAAGACACACTCAGCTCTGCTTCAGCACCTGGTTACAGGTCAAAGTCTTCCTACCCTTTAATGTATTGCAAGAGTATTTACCTTCATTGCCCAGCAGCAGCCTGTGGCCTATGCAATGTATATTCCTCTCTCAGTACATATCCTGGGATGACCAGGAGTTCATTTCATCAGAGCACTTTGAGGTGAGGACCACATGCTGTGCTCCTGTCTCACTGCAGGAGAGCTGCTAAACCCTTACATGGGACAGCAGAAGCTCAGCAGGTACCAAACCATCCTGTACAGGGACAACGTGCTGCTAGTTGGAGCAGTGATTTGCAGAGGAGGAAGCCTGATACGCAGCAGCCGTAGGAACCTGGAAGCAGCTTGCAACTGGGTAATGCAAGAGGATGTCCACTTGCACAGGTCCAGCAGGAGCCAGGATCTCTCTTCCCACAGAAACCAGCTTCTCCTGAGAAACACAATCTTGCCTCTCAGATATGACTTAGAGCTTGTCTGCATTTCACTGGCTCCAGGTTAAATGGTCTAAGTCACACCCTGTGGGGATCTCCTGTTTTCCAGAATACATGCATTCTCCCCAGCTTGAGCCATGACATGGAGGCTGTGCATTGGAAAGGGAGATCCGGGATGGCTTCTGGCGGGTGAGTAGGGGCAAATTTCTGTCTGGCAAAGTCAAACCTTTGTATGTGACACTGTTGAGCTGCATCCTTGGCCATATGTTGCAACATTGACAGTACTGATCCTTAATGGCTTTAACAGAGCAGGTTTTCTCATTATTTAATAGCTGCTCCTTGAGCCTGTGTCTTTAGAAGTCCTGTCTCCACTATTTCCCCCTAAAGACTGTGCTTTTCATGCGCTTATGCACAGAGAACTCTCAATCCCTAAACATTTGGAGTTATTTTAAAAATACCTCTTCCCCATCTCCCCAAAAAGGGCACTGTTGATAGCCTGCAAACTGCACACATCAGAAGACAAAGTTATTATACAGACAAAGAAGTCAGAGCAAACCTAGCTACTAGAAAAGGCTCCATCAAAGTCTTTTGTCATGGGCCAAGCATCACATCTAAAGCTCTTCTCACATTAATGGGCATCTTTCCACTTGCTTCACTAAGAGCTGGATCAACACCTTGGCTTTTGTCCAAGAGCCCCTACACTGAAAACTGCACAGAACTTTTTATCTGTTGCAACTGGAAAAAGCCTGAATTGACCCTGCAAAGATTTGTAGCCAAGCTTCAGGGGAGAAAGGTGGGCACACTGATGGAACAAGCAGTCATGCATTCATGTTCTCTTTCTATCAGCTCTTTATTTTTAAGTTCTACAGATTATTCTATACACCTAGATCTTTTTTCATATTTGCTTTTGGAACTGCAATTTTAAAAATGTTTCAGTTAGAAAAAAGGAAATTGTGTTTTTATGGGGCTTTGACTCTTGACTGGGACAATTTTCAGCTTGTACACAAATATGTAAAAATTTGAATGTTTGAAAGAATTTCTGTAAAAAGGACATTTAAAGCATTTTTCAAAGTTAACTTTTTTCTACACCAGAGGAAAAAGTCAGATCTTTTATACTAGGGCAGCTGGAAAAGATGCGGTTCCTTCTTGTTTGTACAAAGCAGGATTCATGTTTTCTAATGCAGCATTATGCTCCAAGTCACAGCTGTACGTGCTCTAGTACCAGTTTTCCATGGACTTCCTTCTACTCAATATTGGATGCATCTTAAAAAATGTTTTCAGTAAAATGAAAATAGGGAGCTTTTTCCTCTTTCCACATAATTTCCAGTGCAGACCAGATCACAGCTTGACAGCCGCAAAGAATTTGATGCAATTGGTTTACCATCCAGCTGCAGACATCCGTTGCAATCTTCATCTTCTAGTGCTTCAGTTACCATCTTTCAAATGAATTATAAGGATCCTCATATTCAGAAAGTAGTGGCACAGAGGACTGAGGGTCAGAAGGAATGAAAAAATAAAGCTATCCTTACTATGTTCTGCAGTTTTACCTTTAGACAACCAGAAGACCTTCTAACAACACAGTCCTGTGCCACAGGGAATTTAGAGTGCAGCTTATGAGTGAGAAACTCAAGTACTGCAGGTTCATTTGGGTGGACACTGTTGAAAGGAAAGAGGTTTGATTCTGGAATAGTGACTCAGTTTTCAAGTGCAGTACTTCTCCAGAATAGTCTCATCTGTGTTTCAGGGGAGGGAGGGAGCCAGAAGAAAGGAGCTAGCCGAAGGAAACCCATCACGTTATCCCAGTGATAACCAAACTTGCTATAGCAGAACACCACGCTTAAGCCAGCCGACAGCCCCAGTGCAGCCAGGCCTGTGTCCCAGCTTACAAAAGTAGCTGTTGGCATGCTATTTCAGTCCAATGAAATGCTTCTCTGTCTCTAAGCTGCTTTTAGAAAAGCAGATGTGAGCTCCTCAGTCACTTAGGTATTACTGAAAATTCTACCCTGCTCACATTAATTAAGAAGAGAATAACACTCATTACAGATCCTAATTAGCACTAGATTTGGCAGTGGGTTGTGTATCATAAATGTGCAATGTTTAATGAGTATGTGGCAGATGTTAGTCATCTCATTTAACATGCAGCTGGCAGAGGTTCCTCTCACAACAGAGTAGGATGGTGAAGAACCACCAACCACAAATACTGCTTGGACCTAAACTGTCTTTCGCAGGAGTGTTTCTGGGTCTAGCTGACTTGCCTTTTTTTTTTTTTTTTTTTTTCCCCCCCCCCCATCACTGATTCCTAGAGGTTCACCTTGATTTTTGTGGAGCTAGCACAGCCCCACATTTTTCCAGGGCTGCTGCATGTCTCTCAAAGATGAAAGCAAAGCTGTAAGAAGTTATTTTCATGAAGTAAAAGGGATAAAACCCCACAGAGCCAGCCAAATGCTAGTTGACAGAGGCATACATACAATTACTATTACATATCTCAGAGCAGTCCCAATTCTCTCTAAATTTTGTTTGACTAGAGCTGTGCCCTATGGCTGCCAGCAGTGTAAGAAGTGACCACCATAGACATCTATATCAGGTGATTAAGAACACCAATAAATATCTGTCAAAAATTTTCCCCATCAAGGGGCCACTGCCTTGTCAGGAGAGCCTCAGGTGGCTGTTGTGGTGGCCGAGCATCAGCAGCAAGCACGGCCACGTGCCCAGCTGAAACCCATGCATCATGGCAAGTAGTTCCTTAACAACTCTTCAGCACTGGTGGCATTACAAGAGCACTCTATTAAATATGAATATCCTATCGTGTTAAGCTGCCGCCCACTATAAATAGCAAGGCATTAATTTTAATTATTTTATTGGAATATGGAAGCCTGGAAATATCTTGCTTTGGGATTTCAATATTTATTGTCATTTGCAATGTTCTACTGCTCGGTAAGCTCCCCCTAAACAGTTAGCTGCTTCTTCCATCAAAAATTTATTTTATTTTTCTTGAGTACTGCAGAGCTGTACTGTAGAAGTTGCAAACAAAAAGGCATCTGCAACTTGGGCTTTGTAAGAAAAACACATTTAAAAAACAGGGTGGCTTTTTGGGTGTATTTAGCCAAAAGGCTCATTTTTAACTGTAGTTAAATGAAGGATTTATAACAATTAATGAAAACAAAACAAATTAGAGTAAATCCTTTGATAGTCTTGCCTGGAACATCAATTAGTCCCCTGAGTGCATTTATCAGCATCCATGAGATGCAGCTGCACTAACCTTGGAAATTTTGTTGATGCTTGCTCAGTTCTGTGTTAAAGTGGTAAAGAGCTACACTTAAACACTGTGGAGGAGGAGAACAAGAAAAGTCACCAAATTTTGTGTCTAATGTAAGATTTTTCTTCCTTTATTGCTTTTTCTTTCCCCTTTCTCTTCACTACAGTCAGGACTTGCAAGAGAGCGTTAACCAAAGTTACCTGGTTGGCAATTGCCACCCCAGATTAAAAACTTTTTGTAAAGGGTGGCTTAGTTATCCCCCAGCTCTTCACTCCAGGCTACAAATGTGTGCAGAGGCTCTGTGCTGGCCTTTTCAGAAGGGCCTGCTAACTCACCCTCTGCGTTTGTAGTAAAGGCTTCCTCAAATTTTGTAGCAGAGGCAATGAGTTCTTCAGTGACAGTCATGGGACCAAGGCTTGCTTCAGGTTTACAGCAACCTGTGTGTGCGACAATACAGATTCTTCATAAGAAGATTTTTGTGCACAGTAACAACATGCCCTGCACTCCTGTAGATGTGTCCAACACTATTCCCGTTTTTGACAAATCAAGTGCTGTACAGAGCTCGTCAGAACCACGAGTACTTTCCAATGCTACCAAGGAGTGTAAAGGCAAGGAGAGAACCATTGCATTGCTCCCAAAGCTCCATACTTTTCCTCCATTTTGTTTGGAGGAAAGAACAAAATGGAAGTGTACAATTCTGAATAAGAGGGAGACAGCACTTTCCTTTCTTACACAGGAGAATTGCACAACCTGGTTTAGTAGCATATTTTGCAACATAGCCTGTTTCCTGCCCTTTAATACTCGAGAGACTGCAGAAATCAGAGTGCTTTCAGCAATCTAAAAAGACATAATGGTAAAGGAGAGCACTACATTTCACAGTAAGACGGGGGGATAAGAATAACATCTATTTTTCCAATTTCACATTGGCTTTTACCTATGGTGGAATGGCCATTACAGCTACAAAGCACATTTCCCCTGTCCCGGACGCACTGGTTTGTATATTTGCACTCTGCAGATTTCTCACTCCAAGAGCAGCCATACCCTTGTAACCATGGAAACCGCTCGTGGCAAATTCCCTCAAAACACAAAAGCAGAAGGATGGAAAGGAACAAACATTTTAAGAACGTTGTACACAAAGAGCAAGACAGCATCTTATCTTCATAGAAGCTTTCCCGATGGCTTGGGGAATATGCAGGACAGGAGAAAACCACAGGATTTTGATGCTGGAGGGACAGCTGTCAGGCTGCTTACCTTCCTCACTGGACAATAAAACAGAGGACTTTGTCTAATGCTTTCCTTTAGCATCGCAGTTGTACTCTGAAGATTTGCATGCCTGCAGTGTCAAAGCTTTTCTGAACATTTGGTGGATCAAAGGACTCAATACTGAATTTTCATGGCAGTATATGACAACCTTGCATCATGCCTAGGACAGATGCACTTTGAATTAAAAAAAAAAAACTTACATTTTTGTCTCCGAAAGTAAAAATAAAGGTATGCCTCTGTGTAAAATCATAACAACAGAGGAAGAATCATATCTGAGCAGACCTTGGTCCACCTAGTTCGGTTTTCTGCCTCCAACAGTGCTTGTAAATGAGGAAGAGTAAGTAGCTTTCAGGAGGGACTTTCACCCTAATGCTCTCCCCATCTCTGACTCTCCCCAGTCTCAGGGGACTCCCTGAGCCTGTTGTGGTTTTCTAGATAGTAAACCTCAAAGAAGCTCTATTCCAAACACTTTTCCAGGCTCCTTTCCAAACCATCTTTTGGCAGGTAGTACAACATGCCTCATTCACCCCACATGAACAACCACCTCCTGTTTGCATTGAGCCTACCTCCTACTAGCATCACTTGATGGTCCCCTGTTCTCATGCCAGAAGAAATAACAAACAATCAATCTCTATTGCCCCTCCCATGTCACTCATGATTTTGTAGATCTCTATCATATCATCCATCCATCCTTGGAAAACAACAATGTAAAGTTCAGCCTACTTAACTGTTCCTTGAACAGATCGTCTCATACCTTTGCTCACACGCATTGCCTTTCTGCAGACTTTCTCCTGCTGTAATACATCTTGAGATGAGAGGACCAGAACTGCATGGAGGGGGTGAACACTGGAGTCATGCAGTGGCTTTTTTATCTCTATTGTCTTCCCAGAAAGTAATAATATTTCAGCTTTTTTCTATTGCTACTGAGCACTAAGCTGTTGGTTTCATGGAACTATTATAAACCCACAGTCTCACTCTTAAGTGACAATAATGAAGTCATAGCTCAGAATGTTTTATGTGAGGCCAGGATTACTTTTACCCAGGAGTTACATTTACCTGCACTGAATTTCATCAGCTATCTTACTCTCCATCTCTCAGATTCAGTAGGTCATTCTTCAGTCTACCCTTGAGCTCCTCCAGAACACTTGGGTGATTAGCACCAGCCCTGGCAATCAGTTGATTTTCATTTGGTTTATTTGTACCTCAACCTGTTCCATAATTACTTCAAATTTTAGGCTGATCATTCACTGAATCACTGCTAAAAAGAATGGCATAGGGAACCTCCCCATCTTCTTCTACAGCAAGCAGACACAAATAATAATCTTCTCTGCAGTAGTCTTGTCCACATGGCCCCACAAACTTTCTAGTGGACTTTTCGTTCTTGGTGTTAGGCCCTGCAGCCTCTCCTCCCCACCTCAGGGCCTTGATAGCCATTGCTCAAGGCCAGATCTGACACAGTACAGCTGTGTGGCCTTGGACCTGACTGCAGGGAACAGAGCTGGGAGAAGCCTTGCTGGGGCCTCTGCTCCTTCCAGGGCATTTAAGCTCAAGCTCTTGCCCTTGGTCCCTGCCCAAGCTATGCTGTAGGCGGCCCAGTGCCCACCCTTGCCCCTCACCAGCCTGAACCCTGGCCCAATGACTTAGCTTCCCAGCCTTGGACGTGCTTGTCACTATGGACTCATCTGGCAAGCTGGACTCCTGGCTGTCCCAGATCACTGTCACCCAACCCACTCTGCTCTTTCTGCCTGGGCACTGTGGGACTGGGACCCATCATGAGGGCACTGTCCTACCTACTTTGCTTCACCTTCACTCCCAGCTCCCCCTCCCCTGTGCGGCAGCCTCAGCCCCATTGCTGCCTGGCTGGAAGGAGGACCAATTCCTTTACCTAGCTGATCCTTGGATTTGGATTCGTATTATACTATCATAATCCATTTCAAACTCATGCAGACTAAACCTGAGGAATGTTTTTGGAGAGAGATGTGGAGAGGAAGAGAAACAAGGGCCACCAGTTTATCCTGGTGGTAGCGGAGGATGCTCAGCAGCTGCGCACTCCACACACATTCCCTGTGCACGACCTTGATCTGGTTGCTTAACTGCTCTGTGTTAGTTTCTCTTGCTCTAAAAAAGGGATTAAACTTTCCTCCTGAGAATGAAAGAACGCTCCTTCCTCCCTCCCTGTAACAAATGTCAACAGCAACAGCCCTGACTGGATCTGGAAAAACTTGGAAGTTTTCCATTAACTTTAGCAAGTTCAGAAAGAGGCTTCATTTACAGAGCAGGGACGAGATGAGCTACAGAAAAGAGTTTGGTCCTCCTCTGTGTTCAACACAAATAAACACACTAGCACATGAGGTTGGGCATCAGATATCATTCCTAAGCCTTGTAAAAATATGCTTAGAAACTTGCAGAAAGCAGCATTTTATTCTGAAGCAGCAAAAATTTACCAGTGAGTATAATGCATTAAATGGCTTGTGTCAATGTAGCCAGCTTGTAGCCTTAGCTAGCAGGCTTTCCTTTTTAAAAAATCTGTATTTTGGCAACAATTTTACTATGCCAAACTCCAAAGGAGATGACCCGTAGTCTTCTACTCACTACACTTTAGAAAAATCTTTCCTACAGTACTAGTTATCAATATGGTCTTCAAAAAGAGCACAGAATGTTAGAAATAAAACTCAATCAAAGCTCTATAGTCATGTTTCAGCAAGCTGTAAATGAACTTCTGCAAGGGGGCAGAAGCAGGGAGAGTACCTCGGAAAGGCAGGAGGTCAGAACACCAGGTTTTATTGGTATAAAACCCACCTGTGATATTAAAATCCCTTGTCATTTTTCCTGATTCCATTTAAGAAAACAAAAGCAGTTTTATAGTGCTCTACATTTTAATTGGTATGGTTTTTCCCCTTCTCTCCTTCCTCTCTCTTTTGTTGCACCTTTCTTAGTGGCAAAGAGACAAGAGAGAAGCAAGGAGAAAAACAGGGATACAAATATCAGGGGGAAAAATGAAAAATTAGAATACGTCTTATTATAATGAAACATTTCAGGGTGAAAATTGCTTTAAAAAAAGCCTTGCCATAATGATATAGGAATACATGGAAAACCAGGCCTGGAGGCTGAAACAATATTTGTGGGTTGTTTTGTTTTAAACCAATAGATACAGATGGTAAAGTTTTTAGGAACATAGTAAAGCTTATGAAGGAAGTCTGTACCTAAAAGCTTCAACTTTTCTCCCCTCATTCATATCTGTTGGTCTTATTTATTAAGTTATTACTTAACTTATTACATAACTCCCTACAAATTTTGCCTCTTAAAAAAAGTTGGCATATCTACATTCATAGCTATTTATGTTTAGCTCAGCTGCCTAAAAATGTTTATCTTAAATCAGATTCCAGTGTCATCTCTAAGATTAAGCAGCACTGGCATTAACAGGGTAAGGTGAAAACAAGCATGGTAATTTCCTCGCTTTGAATGTTTAATGTTAGTCCTGCATTTGAGTGTCCTGACTTGGCTTCTGAACAGGGAATTCCATACAGTGTCTATCCAGAGTATGGGAAAGGTTATTGATAATAATAATTGCAATGAATCACAAGACACTCCTCAGCCTTGCAGATTAAATGGAATAAGGACTCGGAATCCTGGTCCAAAAGGCTCCCAGAAAGGGCTTAATATTTGCTACATAAACTTAGTCAAAATATCATAGTCAAAGGAAAATGCCCTAAGGAATCAGTATTGTTCATTGCATATCACACCCTTTCTCCCAGGCCCTTGCCATTCAAAAGGTTTAAATTGTCGCGCTGGATCTAAGGAGAGACAAACAGGCCTTACCTAAAATCTGCAAGGTGGTGCATGCAAGGTAGTGCATCTACACTGGGTGACTCAGTAGCAGATCCTGCTACAAGCCTTGTGCTGACACTAATGCAGGGGTGGCTTATTGGGAATAGCTTGGTTATCTAAATACCATGCAGAAGCGTGCAGAGCAGAGACATCTTGAGTCCTGATCTAAGCAGAATTTCAGTTTCACCACTTTTTGAAGTGTGGCAACAGCCAGGTGGGAAGCTGGATTTTCCCACCTAGGGAAATTATTCCTATGCTCTAGAAAGCTCACTACAGGTTTTAACTGTTCAGAGTAACACTTCTTCCAAATGAAGAAACACTTCTTCCCATACATCTCCTTTAACCAAGAATTCAACATTCATAAGCACTCTCGGTGTCCGTGTTTCTAGGCTATAACCGTAGCCTCTGCTGCGGTTGTAAGCGGTATGCAGCTATTTTTAGCACAGCAGCCTGGAGTCCCATTTGATGTGTGTTGTGTCGGAGGCTGCTTCACCAGCCAGAACAATAACAGTACCATGCACAGGGAGCATATTTTCCCTATTCAGGCTTATCAAATGTGTTAGGGGAGGTTCCTGAGTGAGAGCATATAACTGCATATAAAATACAAAATATATCCATCTTCCTTCGCAGCTATTAATGAATCACCATTTAGATGTCTAATAAACTTGCACATTAAGTTCTAATCACATCCTGCTTCCCTCATTAACCTGAAGCACTCTGCTAGTGAAAAATCTATTCTTCTAGGAGGCACTACAGTGCCTGATACTCCCTGATCAGGCTAAAACCCTCAATCTGCAATCTCAGAGCCACCTAAAGTGGTAATTCCATCTTTTCTATTTATCACAGCCGTGCAACTGCTCTGCAACTCTCTCCTGACTCACTGAGCTATGTGTTTCTCTGCCCTGTTACTTGCTTTATAAAAATCCTATCTGGCACTGTGGCCCTATGGAAAATAATGTCTGTTTTCCATATAAACACTTCAGACAGCTTAAGTCAAAGCCCAGTAAGTTCATTATACATTGCTATAGTACCTGTTACTGTACCCCCCTGACTGGCATTCTTGCTCCTGTTTTGCTAACATGTGCTTACACCCATTAGCAGCCAGCTTTTTCTCCCCTCAGTCATCTATCTAATCACCCATCCTCCACAGCCGGCTTGCCTCCTTCATCATTTCTCAGGTTGTTAAGCACAAAGGAAACAAATTTAATCGCAAGTCTTCTTACAGCCTAGAAACTGCAGTTCTGTACATTTCAGTACAGATTGGTTAAATATCCCTATTGTCTCCTCAACTTGAGGAGTGGGACTCCCAGCCCCCTTAACCTGTCCACAACCAAACCCCAGGGTGTTATGATACTTTCCCATCTGCGCTTCAGTAGTGATTAAATAGAAAGGAGACCAAAAGGGTTCTTTCTGAAAAGTGTATTGCTTGCACATTCAACACCACCAACAGTGATTGTGCAGACTCCGTAGTGATGTCCCACCTATCAAAATCCCAACTTTTATGGACCGTCTGCCAGGGGACACCTCCACTCTTCCTCCTGCAATGATCATATTTACCACCTGGAGTCACTGAGTATATGGCCAATATAGGTTTGATTTTATGATTGCTACGATGCCAGCTTATTTGCCCAAATTGGATATTTACCCGTTGTACAGAGATATGACACCAATAAGCCACTTCAAGTGAACTGCCCATTGATAAAGTCTCTACCAATACAGGCTAGAATCAGGAGAGGAACACAAGAACATCTCCCAGTAACCAATCAGCAGTCTCAAAGCCTACAAATTGATTATTTCTGGAAGTTACATGTGAGCACATTTCATCATTTTATTCTAAAATGCAGAGCATCATTAAAGGTATTTAAAAGACGGGTTGACAAGGTGCTTAGGGACATGGTTTAGTAGTGGACAGATACGGTTGGACTCAATGATCTTAAAGGTCTTTTCCAACCAAATGATTCTATGATTAATTCCTCATAAGTATCAATGCCACATCAGTGTTTTCTAGCAGCTGAGCCATCAAGCAGCTATACTCTCCAGACGAAGCTAACTATACTATTAACTCATTGTTGTACAAAGCATACATTCCCAAGCATATAGTCTCTTTAGACATCTCTGGGCAGTGCTCCACTATAACAGGAAAGTTCATGTTCATATCAGGAAACACTCATAAAGATGAGGTTTATTAGAACAAGTGAAACAGGGGAACTCACTGTGAGCGGAGCAGGGTGGAGGCAGCAATGGTTCCCATCAGGCAACATACATGCCAGATCAAAGGGCAGCCCAGAAAATTCCCACGACAACTCAGGAGCAGGACTAAGGGCAGCAACTCATGTAGCCCATCTTAGGAAAGGACTAAGGGCTCTGGGCTGAGCTGAAGTAGATCGCCTGGTGAGAGGGTGTGGGTGGACTCCCAGGTGAGGGTGGTCAGGGCAATCAAAGCCTGTTAGTGCCCTCACACCCTCACACCTGCAGCCATGTGCCTTTTTAGTCCTAAAATAGGGAAAGGAAGCATGCAGTATAAGATGCATGGGGACCAATTGAAACAGAAGTCGAATTGCTAAACCCTTTACCTTAGCTGTGTGGTGCCTTAAAGGGGCAATCACAATAAATTGTGTTGCTGCAAAATGCCTGTTTCCAAAAAGTTCAGCACACTCATTTTATACAAGGGCTTCTGATCAAACACAAACATCGCCTTCTTTCAACCAACCCAACCAGGGCTCATACCATTCCTTGCAGGGTAACGGGTGAGGAACAGCATGAGTCAGCTCCCAGCAACTACCAGTACAAGAGCACACAAGCCCACCCTCACTCTGACAAAGAGGACTTATTGCAGCTTCAAGACTGAAACTATCCAAGGAGATCTCCTCTGTTTGCACTACAATCCTTCCCTTATTTCTCCATCTCTCTCCTTCCAAGCCATCCCTGCACCTGCTGCCCCCCATTCCACATACACCCACTGCTTGCTTTTATATCTGAAGGTCACTTCAAGACAGCTGAATGCAGCATGCAGTATCACTGCGCTCAACCACTGAAGCCAGCTCCCATGAGACAAAAGGAAACTTGGCAAAATTCAGGAAATTTCTGTTTTGAAAAGAGTGTATGTTCATTCAGAAGTCATGGATTCTGTTCAACTTAATTTTAATAGTTACAAGGGAAAATAATGGACAATGGTTGTTTTGCTCATGGTGGTGCTGTTGGTTTTTTTTTTCATTTTACATAACAAAGTTGGCTTCTGGTACATGTAATTATTTCTATCTCCAGCCTGCCCGGTACAAGGTGATACAGCTAGACAAAAGGTCGTGATTACTTGCAGATGGTTTCCAAACTAAACTACAATGCTAAATGAAGCTAACTTACCAATGGAAATTACTAAAGCTGCTTGGACACCCCCAGAATGCTGGAGGCATTTTAAGGTTATGACACTGAGCTATGTAGAGAGGACCAGTGCCTCTGAGGAGCTGAGAGCCCCCTGTGAGATGCCAGGGGAGCCAAAGGAGGCTCAGTGGCTCACAGACCTTATAAATGCACACGCTGCATCTGTGGCCAAGTATTGATTTTTGCCAGGTTGTGTCAGAAATAGCTGTACCGGGGGACATGCAAGGTCTTACATGGAGCTCCAACATATGCTGTAAAAGATTTTAGAGAAGAAGCCTCCATTTTCTGAAGTTCACTTGAAAAAACACACACAGAGCTGATTCTGGGATGCTTTTAATCAAGATTCAGTGTTCACATTTGGGTTTTCTTCTTGTCAATGTATCAGCTGTCATTTCTATCTAAAAGTTTCTGAAAATTGTTTAGCAGAACTTGAGGACTAGAAGATGGGTGTTGAAGGCATCTCCACAGCCTGGGTGGGGGCTGGGGTCTAATCCAGTCCTCTCTGGCAGTAGCGGGCCTTCGTGCAGCTGTGAGCTGATCTGGAACAAGCCAGCTCTTCAGTTCAGACATGTAGGTAGCCTCACCAGGCAGCAGAAAATGAATTTTACTACTAAAGTTTGAAAAGGCATCTTTAGAGAATAAGTAGCTTTTCTCTAAATCCTTACCTGAGCGGGTTCCCTTAATAGCAGCCCTTCAAGTGAAGAATGACAACCTAAACCCTGTAGCAACTCCAGTCCTACGGTGCGAGGCATCTGCCTGATAGATGTCCTGATAGGACAAAAACTAAGCACTGCAAAATCCTGTCTCAGCCACCTCTTGGTGTCCCATCTCCCCTTCTGTGATCCGAAAGTTCAAGCTATTCTCTTTCACCAGAGCATGGTGGGGTTATATACATTAATTGTAAGAAACACAGACGTGATAACAGGGGTTGGGAAACTCCAAGACAGTCTGAATTCATACAATTCAATTGTTAAATGCATCCAAGCAATTTCCACATCTTCACTGCTGCTGTGGAGTTTTAGGTGAAAGCAAATTCTCCATTTATTAAATCTAGACATATCGAGTATAATATTACCTTGGTATTTTTCCCTTACCTAAATCCCCCAACGTATGTATTACTAACAATGTTAATTATAATGAGAATGGCTTTAGAGCAAGAAGAAATTACCTGACAACATTGAAAATGGGAATGCTCTGTGTGCTATAAAACTTAGGAACTGCACTTCAGGGTGTGAATATTTCCATAAGAAAGCAATTACATTGATGAAAGCTGACCGGTGAAATAGCCAGAATAATTTGTGTATGTGTGGGGAAGGGAGTTCAGAGATAGCTGACTGGAACAGGAATGAACTTTATTATAGGAAGCAATTAGAAAACACTCATATATATTTTTTAAAGAGTTTGATGCTGAGCTATAGAGTATTGTTGTTATAAAGAATGGCCTTGGAATCCAAGGCTGAGCATTTTAAATGTATTCACTATAACAAAAAAATAACAAAAAGACTGGTGGACAAGACGTAGTGTAGTGTGATACCCTTTCTCTTCCCTAACTCTCTTAGGATTTGGCAACTTTATAATGCCAGCATATTTCACAACTTGAAAAATGAAAACCAAATTATTTTGTCACCACTATTCCTCCTGAGAGACACATACCTCCTGCTCCTTCAGTAGATACTTCAACTCTGTTCTGCTCACGCAGCTAGGACTGGTACACACGATCCCCACGCAGCGTGCCAGAGAGAGAAGCCAAAGTTGTAGGGAAAATAAAGACCAGCTTTTTAACAATATGGCTTACATAGGAATTGGCTTTGCATTGTGAAGAGGGGTCTGGGGATAAAATCCTTGTGCTACTCACTTCTGTTAGAATCATAAGATGGTAGCTAATGAATAATGCTGAACATTACATGTCCATTGTTAGATTTCTGAAGAAACGCACCACTGAGATGGATGGCAGCACTTCACATCCCCCATGATATTTTTTGCAGGGTTCTGCAGACCTGGGCATGGGGGATTTTACCAGCTACAATCGATTCACAGGGGAGAGGTCTTGTTTTGAAATCTAGGAGATAGAATTTTATTTCAGCTAAATTTTTCTTAAATGATGAAAGATGGGCTTTTGTTTGTTTGGGGTTTTTTTTGAATGCAATAATGCAGCAATAACTGAATTCTGCACCATGTTTCATGTCCCCAGAATATCAGGGTACCTGTTTAACTGTGGCAAAAATAAACATACTTCCAAAACATGCAGGACAAAAATCCTGAGCATCCAGGCCCCAAGGGCACCCACAGGCATGGCTGTCCCTGCATGCCCCTGGGCTTCCCCCACCTGCCCATGGCCCAGGACCCCATGTCAGCCCCCCAAGGCCGTCAGCCCCTGCCCCAGCAACACCGCAGCAGGCCCGGTCTCCAGCTCCCCACAGTGGGCCCACGTCCCAGCCTGTCCCTGACCCGTCCCCAGAGCAGTGTCCAATTGTCAGGGGCTGCCCCAGTGCCCCCAGTGCCCTGCTCCTGGCAGGGCGGTGGGACAGGCCCTGGCTGCCAGCCCCTGCCCTGATGGCCCCATGGGGAGCCATCTCCACCACCCGCCCTCGCAGCACCCTGACATTCAGCTTGAGAAACTGGTAATGCAGGAAGAAAAGGAAGAAAACCTGACATGCCCAAATAATGAAAGGGAAAACCAGTTACCATAGCGTGCGTTAAGCACTTAAGCAAAGGACCGCAAGGAAAGTTTGATTCCTGATTTATAAATTGCTTTCCCGGCAGCAGCCGCAGCGAGCCTTTCCACGCAAACCTTGCCAGGCTAGGCACGAGGTCCTCCCTCAGCCAAGGAGCAAATTGGGGCAATCAGGCAGCCGTGATCTCCGCAGACACACGCTCTTTCCGACAGATCGGATCCAGAAAGGAGTGCCAACAGCCCAGTGACAACCAACTGTGGACAAAAATTAAGGCAAATCCCCAAAGCAGAGAGATTTCAGGATGAATCCCTGTTTCTCAACACCTTTTCTTTTTTAATCCCCCCCCGCAGAGAAGCAGCTGCAAGAAGATAGGAATGTTTTTTGGCAGTCACCAAAGTGAAAGAAGACAAAGTAGCTAAGATATGTTTTTAGGTATTTACTTTGTTGAAAAATGAATTTTCTTCTGTGAGGGGCTCTGTTGTGACACAAATCCTCTGGCTTAAAAATTCCCCAAAAGGGCTCTGTTGAAGGAAAAAATGCATCCAACCCTCCTACCCCCCAAGAGACACTTGCAAGGCTGTTTTGGAAGAGAGTCACTCCAAAAAAAGAAAGACATTTGACCCACAGACTGAGTACGTGGGGTTCTGCTTTGCCACCTTTTATTTGCTCCTGAGCACCTGATGGTTCAGCTGAGGCAGGCACCACAGGCCCAGGTCTCCTTTCACTCATGTGTAAGGGCAAGGACATTACTGGGGGAGCCAACAAGAGTGTCCCAACCCCTCTGTGAAGGCTTGGTGGGACGCACCAGAAGGTACATGCCTGCTCCACAGTGGTCTTGTGCCCTCTGACTTTGTGGGTGAACGGCGTGCCAGTCCAGCCCTACAGAGTAATTCAGAGTGTTATAAAATGTGAGCTGGAGAACTACTGGCCCAGAATAGAAGAGAGATGATAACAGGGCATGGCAAGAATGAACATTTCACCTGGAGCCTTCCTTTCCTCAGCAGAGTAAGGGCTGCTCATATGGGTTCTCTGCTCCCCAAAAAATTCTCCAAGACGGCCAGGTCCACCCTCTCATCGCTAACACATAAGCTTACGGCTATTTTATCTTTAATGAGTAATAGGGTTACATCTTAGTACACTATTCACAACTCACATGCATTTGTAGTTGTGCATACATTTTTACCTCATACCTGTTAGCCCTTTATCACACTACATTGATTGAGGAATTACTCTTCAGCACTTCGGCAGTTACTCTTCAGCACTGGCTTAACAAACGACATTTTTAACCGCGAGCTTTACACAAAGGCCTTATTCTGCCTTGATGGCAAAAAATTCTCTTCTGACTGCAAATTTTTCCTAACTACCTATGTTTATACTACTATACTACAGGCCTATCCTCTGGATCCAACATCCCTTTCACACCTACAGTGTTCAGAATTACTATATTAAGCCATCTGCTGTTGTAAGTGATATTCTCTTCATAACACGACATACTACCAAACACAATGGAAAACGAGATATAGTTGGAAAAGTTGAGCATTCTGCTACATCAAAAGACAAAATATAACGGAATGATATCTGCACAATGAGTTTGGATTATCTTCTTGCAGGATGCTACTAGTCTATAATAAGAGCTGGTTTGGAAGAAAAAAAAAAACAACAAAACAAACAACCCAGAAAATTCTCTGTGTTCCTTTTCAGTCATGTGTTCAAACTAAGATTTTTTTTTTTTTATGAACAGTAAGGTATCTGTACATATGAGTTGACTATATGCATAATTCATACTTTGAACCTCTCCCAGTTGTAGAGACCTGGTCCACATGAGAAAGTTGCAGCGATTTAACCAAAGACGGGGTTTTTTAATTGACTCTATGGACAAAGTAATATACATGGTCATTTTCATTCCTTTGATTTATCAAATAAACATACTTCAGCAAAAAGAAATAAATCACATGACATCATCTCTGGAAAATACTTGATCATAATGGCTTTTGAAAAATCTGAGTGAAATGGGTGCAACTTCTGTTTGTAGATCAGTTCCTTTGCATTAGACTCCCTTCCCTGAAGACTTTACTATGCATGCAGCTTAGCTGGTTTTTGTATGAGGAATGTGGCTGTACATTTTAAAAATTAGCAATACTTCTCTATATATTTTTTAATCTATAGATTTTAAAGTGCTTTAAAAAAGATAAGTAGATATCATGTGGTTAAAATTCATAGGAACATTCAAATGAACCAGGGGACATACTGCATCAAAAGCCAATGACACCTGATGCTCTTCAAAATGTTACTCAAGGAAAAGTCAGGGATAGGGAGATGAAGTAGAATTACCCAAAAAAACATGGTAGGTTGACAGCAGGGCCAGGAATTGAAATGAAATATTCCAGTTCCCAATCCACTGCACATGTTTACTAGATGCTATTTCTACCCCACCATGGTTAACTGAAAGCACTGACAAAAGAGTTAAAATTAATGAGGGTAAAACAAATAAACAAACAAAAAACTCCCTAATTCAAATTCAAGAGGCTGCTTGGAAAGCCCTTGCATGAGTGAGGACATATCCCTTTCTATTCCAGAAATTTAACGTATAAGAATCCGCTTTATCTTCAAAAAGAATAGCTGCCAGATTTGATTTCACTGACAGTCTTGAAAATGCAGAATTCCTCTACTAAATTTAGTGGCATTAAACCACATACACCTAGACACAAGATCAACAGTTAGGTGGAGAGGTTTTCGCATGAGTATACACTACACCTACAGTATGGGCAACAACACATGGAGCACAGAAAGAATTGCCAAAACTCAGCATGTTTCCAAAACTACTAGAGAAAGAAAGAGGATTTGGCATGGCTGGGAAGATGTCCTCAAAGGAAAAAAAAAAAAGAAGAAAAAAAAAGGAAGTCGCTGTTTTGAGCTGCAGAAAGTGTACTGAAGGTGAGTTATATTTTATTTCATTAAAATATATTTTAAAAACATACTGTGTAAAAGAATTAGGATTCTCAATAATTTATTATTTACATCAGCAAATTCTGTTTGACCGTTATTCTATAGATAGAAATGAAAAGTCTGCAGAAGGGAGTTGTATCAACTTCTTCAGGACCAAACAAGCCCCTTTACCAAGAAACAAGTCCAAAATGCATTCCTTCCCATTTTGATCCCTTCAAATTCATGTTTGCAAACAGATCGCAAAAAGCTCAATGAAAGGTCACCTTGGCAAGTGTTGAGCACTCACAGTGATAGCTGGGATTTCTGAGTGCTCAGCAAGAGAGAGACCCCGAGGAGATTTTAATGTTGCACTACTCAGTAGTCAAGAGGCTGCAGGGTCCGCCCCCGCTCTTGCTCCCACTGTCCTACCTCCACTGAAATCCATGGCATTACACGATGACGAGACTTGCAGCCGGCCTCACAGGCGGATCTCGGAAAGCTAGACAGCTTGGAAAGCCTTGAGCCAGGCTGGCAGCGGAGAGAGTGTTTTTCCTACCACTGTAGACACACTGTAGCTTATCATTCTTTTTCAGTCCAAACACGACGTAAATATCATTGTCTTCCCCATCCTCTGGGGAGAAATATGCATAGGGAATTCTCTCTCTGATGTAAACAACTGTAAGCACCATTCACATTTGCTGGTCCACGTGAAAAAAAAATCATATCCAAACGCCTGTCATAGCCTTGACCATTCTTAGCAGGGGGCAGCTCAGCCTTCCCATCAGCCTTCCAGATCTCTGAAATCACACGAATACCCAAACATCATGCACAGTCCACTGCAATGCCAGCTGCTGTCTGCTTTACTGTTCCAGGAAAGAGTAGTCGCCTCTTCAGTGATTATATAAAAACGCATGATTAAAAGAAGTAAAGCAGTCAGCTCATGTGTTCTGTTTCCTGGAGGCACTCAATGGTTATTTCTGACATCTCGTGTAAGGCACCAGTCATCCGGTAGCTGAGCAAAAACTGACCCACAAGACCTCCATTAAGCAACCGCAGAGGGAACTGACAAAATTCAGCTGGTTTGCTCGCCCTCTTGCTTACATAGCATAAAAAGTGTGGTCACGCCATCTGGGGAAGTTTCTGGTGGTATCCTAAAAGAGGAAGCCTCAACTTGCACTGCAAGCCAAGGAGCATGGGTGACAGCATATTACAGCACAAGTTTCCAATGGCTGCGTCAGAGTGGCAGTTCCCACAGACATAGTAGAGATTTCCTCGAGACCCAAGAGGCCTCTGCTGCCTTGCTTTCACAGAAAACGAGTTTGTTGTCAACAGCAGAGCAGTTACCTCCTTACAAGATGTCTCCATAACACACGAGGGAGGGCCAGACTACAAAACCAGCTTTGTGGTGTACTTGCTACAACTTCTATGCTGTTGGTCTTGCCTGCACAGCCTTATTCACAGAGATGCAACGCCGGAGATAGCAGAGCCTATGGACGAGGAGGTCGGCTGGATGCTGGCTGACTGCATCACTGAGCAGCCTCAGTCCAGGATATCAGTCTCAAATGGGACTAGGTGGTAGTATGTCAAATTGGTGACATAAGCTGTTGGATCATCACTGTCTTCTAGCTCTGAGGTAAAGTCACTAACACTTTCAAACCTAAGGAGAAATTAAAAAAAAACACCAAAAGGCATTAAGTCATTAATGTTCATTTAGAAAATCAAAGTCAAAGGAATTGGAAGAAAAGTACTGATGGAGAGAAGGCTAGGATATCTGAAGACTGACCCCTGGAAATTTTGAGAAAAGACATTTGTGAGGGGACTACTTGGAAAAATGGCTGCGGGCAAGAATGCTTCTGCTGCTACTGCAAGTTAAAAGTTCTGAGTAAATGCAATATGTGGACTTGCTTCACACCTGAGCAGTGTTGCAGTAGAAGTATTTCTAATGCTGGTTTGCAGCTTCAGCTTTGTGAAGCTTGGTTTGCAAGACAAAGATCTAGAGTCCCAACTCTTTTTCCAAAGCTTCAGTATCTCACTCCCTCTCTTGGCAGCCTGAAATTCGAATTCATACTAGAAGTTGTCAAGGAAGGTCCATGCAGATCAACTATGAATCACGAAGCTATAGTTTCTCTCACATCAGTCTACATATCATAACCTACTAGAGACACCAGCAACAGCATCTACTGTCACTTTCATAAACGAAGATTCAACACTTCCTAGAGAGAGGTGAGAAGTAAATAGAAAACATTGCTCTCCATGTCCTTAAATAAACAGAAAGCTTGTTTCTTTATAACCTATGGAAATGAATGGGCTGAAGATTTTGCTTTCAGTAAAACAGGATGTCTATTCCCTTTCAAAACTGTGCTAAAACACAGCTGCACAGCATACTAGGAGAACAAGTTCTCATCTCTCTAGATAGCGGTCTTCAGTCAAAGGGACTTTTATGGTTCCTCTCTAGTATGACACTGACTCTTCACAGCACTTGTCATTATAATACCTGAACTTCATATCTCGTGACACCTGGTTATCACACTGCATTTAAGATGAGCTGCATGAAAAACAGAATTAATTTGTTTTCAGGCCCCAGGGCTCCCCTCTTACTAACAAATGAATGATTTCCTGGGACATAGCCTTTCTTGTCAGGCAATTCTGGATACCTCTACAATGAGATTTTTATGAGTCTAGAAGAGCTTTCACTGTGGTATGGGAAAATCTTCACAGAAAGTACTCAGAGCTGATCCCATCCACACCTCCTCCACCCCAAACCCATGCGTATGTGAGTAAACCACAGGCCAATGAGAACCATGGTGCATGCAAGCAAATCACCTTGTTACCCCTGACTTTCAAAGCTGCTAGTGAGGAAGGAAGGAAGCAGGAAGTGAGCTCTGGAAGAGAGATCCATGCAGCTGAAGTCCACCTCCTTCCATTTTGTGCTCACAGCATGTGGCGGCAATGCAAAATGCCTCAGTTCCCACACAGAAGTGGAAAGGAAACTGCCTTTGTTTCCCATCCGAACTTGGACTCTCACCCTTTCACTTCACAGGTACCTTCTCTGGGTTTTGCTTTTGTATGAGGCCAAATGTCTAACACAAATAGGGAACAATGACTAGAATGTCCTTCCTCCAGAGCCTCGCTGTCCTCCCCATGGCACGAGATTTAGGTTTTGACAAGCAGAGAATATCTGAATATAAAGAGATTCCCAAATGTAGTTTCACTTGTTTTGGTATTTTCCTTCCCACTTCCTAACTCCTGTGTTATAACCTGAACCTTTGCAAGGATTACACACTGTCTCACGCCTACTCTCAACCAGAAGGCATCAACTTGTTAAAACCTACGCTTTCCTCAGTTACACATGTTCACATTCCAAGGAGGCTTGAATTTCTGCAGTAAGAAAACATTTTACTTCTTCCCAGATAGCCTAGCAGTTAAAGGCAGTCACTGCAGCCAAGGATTAAATCTCATCTCGGTTCAAGCAAGGGACTTGAAGAACTGTCAAATTTCTTTTTCTCACACTCTGTCTTTAATATTTTGAAAGAACGTGCATTCATTCTGACAGAGTGAGAAAAAAATGAAATAGAAACTGAAAAATTACACAAGATGGAAAAAGAAATCCTAACCTAGCTCTGACTATGGGATGTGTCTCTAACACCTTTTTAGGCTGGCATACTTCAGCTCTGAATAGCAGATAAACAGATGAAGCTTTAAAACAATTTGGTGTAAAACTGCACCTCACCTACACATGTACTAGTTAGACTCCTTTAGTTAAGTGAGGCAACGCAGACATTCCTCTGATCTCACCCTAGAGAGCCCTAAGAGTCAGGTATTTCAGAGGACCTGAAGAAGAGTGGTAGGATAAACAAACAGATAAATCTCCCACTCCCATCTCTCCCCAAAACTTCCTTTAGAAGCATCATGGGTTACTGGATCGCATGGTCTATACATCCTGCAGTGTATGGACACAGCTCTGTCTTTTCCACACTCCTACCCGGTCCCTCTCACCTCTTTTCTTAACTATGAGGACCATGACATTTTTTGAGCAGAAACTCATAGATTTTCTCCTGCAGTGCTGTTGCTATGCTCTTTACTTACAACGCAACAGAAATGAGACTGAACTTTGAATGTTTATTACCTTCATTCCTCTACTCCCTACAGGCTGTTTGCTTGCCTGCATGTGTGGAAACATGTGCAGAAGGGAGTTGACTTGGTATCTTGCAAACACTTCACAGATCACATTGTGCTGTCTTACGGACTGCTAGTGATCCAGAAACAACAGATTATGAAATACCAGCAGGGCAGACAGAACAAAGCAAGCCGCAGAGGAGTCAAGAAGGCTATTTAGATTCTGCTATCCTTCTCTTGTCAATTGTATAAAACTAGATTATTCCAACGGGAAGGCCCCACAGATTTTGTGGTTCTTCAGCCCCACTGATAGGGTACTACAAGCAGCATGCGAGGTACGAAGCAGTGGCATCCACATGCTGTGGTTATGCAGAAAGATTTCCTTGCCACCAAAAAGGAAGAGTAGGCACCGAAGTCTGCAAAGCACTGCTCTAAAATGCTCATACGAAACCAAACCAAAGAAACCAGGACCGTGTACTACAGCTAGCAGCTGTATAGGACACCCAACAGTCAAAATTCTTTTGTGCTGTTACCAACAGGTCTTTTTCCCAAAATAAACTCTGCAAACTACCATGGACATGCAGATTCCTAAATGCCCAAACTGCTGCCCTTGCTATTTTTTCCCTAAATTACCTTGACAGACACACCATCCTTCACAAGGACCTACTTCTTGTGCTGTAAGACAACCTTCTTTATCATTTTAACCTCTGTTAATGCATTAGAGTTGCTGTTCACATTCGCCAGGAAGAAAAGGGAAACAAGGTACGTAGAAGCTAATGGCTTGGATGGGCGTACTCTTCGCTAGGTAAAAAACTGTCTGGATGGCCAGGCCCAAAGAGTGAATGGAGTTAAATCCAGTTGGCAGCCAGTCACAAGTGGTGCTCCCCAGGGCTCACTATCGGGGCCAGCCTTGTTTAATATCTTTATCAATGATCTGGACGAGGGGATCGAGTGCACCCGCAGTAAGTTTGCAGATGACATCAAGTTGGGTGGAAGTGTTGGTCTGCTTGAGTGTAGGAAGGCTCTACAGAGGGATCTGGCCAGGCTGGATTGATGGGCCAAGGCCAATTGTATGAGGTTCAACAAGGCCAAGTGCCAGGTCCTGCACTTGGGTCACAACAACCCCATGCAACACTACAGGCTTGGGGAAGAGTGGCTGGAAAGCTGCCCAGAAAAGGACCTGGGGGTGTTGGTCGACAGCCGGCTGAACATGAGCCAGCAGTGTGCCTAGGTGGCCAAGAAGGCCAACAGCGTCCTGGCTTGTATCAGAACTAGTGTGGCCAGCAGGACTAGGGAAGTGATTGTGCCCCTGTACTCGGCGCTGGTGAGGCCACACTTTGAATACCGTGTTCAGTTTTGGGCCCCTCACTACAAGACAGGCATTGAGGTGCTGGAGCATGTCCAGAGAAGGGCAACAAAGCTGGTGAAGGGTCAGGAGCACAAGTCTTATGAGGAGTGGCTGAGGAAACTGGGGTTGTTTAGCCTGGAAAAAAGGAGGCTCAGGGGAGAACTTATCGCTCTCTATAGCTACCTGAAAGGAGGTTGTAGCGAGGTGGGTGTAGGTCTCTTTTCCCAAGTAACAAGTGATAGGACAAGAGGAAACAGCCTCAAGTTGATCTAGCAGAGGTTTAGATTGGATATTAGGAAAAACTTCTTCACCAAAAGGGTTGCCAAGCACTGGAACAGGCTGCCCAGGGAAGTGGTTGAGTCCCCATCCCTGGAGGTATTTAAAAGATGTGTACATGTGGTGCTTAGGGACATGGTTTAGTGGTGGACTTGGCAGTGCTAGGTTTACTTGGTTAGGCTGGACTCGATCTTAAGGGTCTTTTCCAACCTAAATGATTCTATGATGCTTCTTGTTAACTCACAGGAGTAACCCCAGCGTAAACATGGTGTGAGACAACAGCCCAGCTCCTCTCATCACCTTATGTACAAGCAGTACCTGAACAGACCTCCTTCCATCTAAGACTAAAAAGCAAAGGAGAAGCATTTTCTTTTGCTGTCAAGAGTAGGATTTTGTTTTTCTGGAAAAATTATGTATCTAATTTCACCATCTCTGTGCTGCTTTTGCATCGCCACCCGTGAAGGTCTCTCCTGTGGACCACAAGATGCTTGTGACAATGGTAGCACCGTCCTGAAAATGCACGTCTAGTACTGGAGTGAATTTGCTAAAAAGGCAGCATGTCCAATGCCACAGCCTCTTCTCCTGGCCTAAAAGACAGAGGTGCAAACAGTCTTGCCAGGGGAAGGCACTTCTGTAACAAAACCAAAGCATAAGTTTGAATGCATTTATTTGTCACCTTTCCTTTCAAAAGGACTGCAGAGTACTCCAAGAACCATGCATAAGAGGACTATTTATGCCACATGGATGCTGAGCACACGGGGTTCACTACATTTTGCAACAGTATGGTGTACTGCCAACTAAAATTAGAAAATGAAGGAAGCAGAAAGCAACTACTTCAGAACAACAGAGTAAGCAACTCCAACTTGCAAAAATGCTATAGTTTCTTTTGCAACAAGTATAGGACTCTTCAGCTGATGGATCACTGGGTAGGTAGTGCTGCAGGCTACAACAGCTAACCAGTGCAGTGGGACCTTGGGGAATGAATGCTACCTGCTGAAGCTCCAAGTGCTTCTCTCCAAAAAATACAGGCTTGCTTTGCAAAATCTCTAATTCGAGAACATCAGCAGCCAAAACCCAAAAGTCATACAGAGTTTAATGTTGCTGAAAGGAAAAAGTTCCCATATGAGGATATACAAGTCCACAAGGAATTAACTCTGATTTCAGAATAGAAAACACTAATCCCATAAATCCAATTTTACAGACACCAAAAAAGAACTGCATAGGATTTTGAAAGATTTTAAAACTTCCTTTCTGGGCTATTAACCTACATTTAAAGAAACAGTACAGAAAACTTCTGCTTTTAAAAAAAGTTCAATTTTTACAAAACAGCTGTGCTCCATAAGCGCCATTATCTCCTAGTTATTACCTCTCAGCTATAAAACACAGCTACAGGATGGGCAAATTTAGGGCACCATGTAAAACAGACATTTGAAATTTATTAACTTCTTGACTCTTGATTTAACTTCTTCAGGGAAGTTAAAATACAAATGCACAAAGCCAGGCTGTTATCCTAGGTTTATTTCTTCTACCACAGTTTCTGGAAAACCATGCCTACCATACAGTTTTTATCATATTAGTATTTTCTGGTCTTAATAGTCTCTGACTTCAATGGAATGACAGTTAGATGATGGCAGCTTCTGATCCCAGACCAGTAAGTTTTGTTTGGGCTGCAGCACATTTTTAAAATCAAAGCTAGATTTCAATTTTTTTTTAAACCAGAATTTTTTTAAATATAGTCAAAATATTTTTTAAACAGTCAAAATAAGGCAGGAAAAGGCTTTCTTTGGTAATTTGCTCCTATTATTTGTCACTCTCAGTATTAAAGAGTTATCCACTACGAATTATGACAACATTGGCCTTACAGAATTACCTCCAGTGTGTCACTTCAGCCTCATTAATACAAGCTTATAAGCTTAAATGCTGTTAGCAAGGTCAAGGTTCAAAACACTAAGTGATAAGTTAATAGAAAGACTCTGAGAAATTACACTGGAGCCAGAGATACACTCCAGCCCCTGACAAAATCTTGTCAAGCTCTAAACCTTTCCACAGACTGGCAATGACCACATTTCAAATGTGGCAAGACAGAGCGCTGCATTCAAAGATAAAGCCTCCATAAGGCTTTTAGTATTCTGTTTCCATCATTTTGACTGCTCTAATGAAAAAGTAGGTCAATGTTTCTCATTAAAAATATTTACATGCTTCACTATCTGAAGCTCATTGAAATATCAATCACCTCCTGTGACAGAAATCTGCAGGAGCAGATTTCCATCAATACCCACCTGTCAATACAGTCCCTGACTTAAGACCTACCTGAAAGCCCTCCTGTTTACAGGTCTCTGACCCCAGAATACCTGCATGCATTAGGAAGCAGAATTTACAAATAAGACTAGTCTAACTTCCCTCTCCCCTAATGAAATACACATGCTTCACCAAGTCCCAGCATGCCGCAGCACCTGAGCAGCTGCTGAGCTTCCTTCAGTTACGTTCAGGGGTGCGTTCCCCTCCTCTGAGGATGGCATTTTGCTTCCCAAATAAAGTATACCCTTTGTAGTAGGATATTCCATTTGTAAGGATGTTTGAGTTTCCAAATTTGGGCTCAAACCAGTTCTCATCACTGTCATGAGAGAAAGAAAAAACTTCCCTGTTCTCACCTGGCAGGACCCCTACGAGAACCACAGCTTTTTTTCCATACACAGAGGACTGAGCTCCTTGGGGTCAATCATTCTCACCGACAGACATTTTATCCATTTTAACAGGAAGAGCTGTGAAGCGTTAGCAATCAGGCCCAGTAACCTTTAACCAGTCAGAATGACAGCTGTACCAGTCTTGCTCCTGGGGGGTGGGAAAGCTACAGTTTACCGGAAGCTGACAGCATTACTCATGCACAAACCCCACTTACAAGTGTTCTGCTGAATCTACGTCCAGGTTCTTCTCTTTTCCATTAGGTATACTGTGGTCGATGACTATTGTTTCAGTGTTGGCTAAACAAAATCCATTTGATCGCATGATTTCTGTCAGGATAAGAATGAAAACAAGATGAAAATCCAAAAAAAAGCTGAAAAACAACTGCATATAATATTTAATTGACATGGTTATGAACCAAGATGTCCGCGTGACATTGAAAATCTGCACATGAAAGCAGGAATGAAGAGTTGGTTTCACAGCTTCTTACATCTGCAAACTGCCAGTGCTTAAGCAATTTTATTCATGTAATCAATTCATGACACAGAGCATTTGAAGCAAGGCCCAGTTTCAGCCCTATTATTCCCAGTGGCAAAATTCCCATCACCCTTAGCAGAATGGCAGCCCATCCATATACTGCAACCTTCCACTACCAAAATATAATTGTGTTTTTCCTAGAGAGTGCCAGGCTTAAGTCAGTTAAGCAAAAATCAAAAAGACAGGAAACAGGAAATAAAAAGCGACCTTCCAAGTTAATTCAACCACCATCTTTAAGTCATGTAAAGCAATACCATCTTCTACACTGCCTTCAACTCTGCTTATTTGTTTCTCACTGTGTAAGGAGCCTTCAATCCAGAATAGCTAAAATTTACACCTAATTCCACTGACTTACTACCATGGGGAGAGTTTATAATTAAAGAATAGTATTTGATGTAAATGAGAAGTTAATCCATGTCTATGATACATGGAAAGGCAAACTAGGCAAGTCTCAAGGATTTATTTCGGTCATACAATCTTAGATGAAGCTAGGGCCACCACAAAATGAACGTACGTCTCTATATAAATCAGCACTGACTTAAGTGGGATGACTCATGATCTGCCTCAAGGTACGAGGACCCTGTGTTACAGCCTTGCATTATAACACAAACAAAAGGAAATTAGTCTGTGGCAGGAAATATGGTAGGCACAAAACATACGTACAGGGAACCCCTAAGACCTTGCCTCAGACAGACCAGTTTCAACTATACAGTTCAAGTAATGAGCAGGAGAGGAGAAAGAAGAGAGGTAATTTTTTTAAGTGTACATCTACATGTTGCTACATTAAGGTAAAGCCAGAACTCACTTCCCTATTTTCCTTGAGAAAGTCATTGACTTTTAGGCTGTACTTTATTGCAATGCACTTTAGCAGAATACATTTGGGCATGGTAAAAACCACTGAATCCCAGTAGAATCACACTTCAGTCATGACTCATCTTGAACCAACATGGTACCGCAGAATAAGATTTACACCATAAATTCGAATTCAGTTTTCACCTAAGAGGGCAGACCTGTCTCTCTTCCCCATCACCTACCACTCTGAAGGACCATGTGGGGGAACAGTTTGTTTTTTCAGAGGATACAAAACACTTTTGCCTGCTTTTCTAAGTCTGCAAGCCATGTAGAAAGCTGCACTATGACTAACATGAATACCACAGTGTTTTCCTAGCATCCTTGACACGACCTAAGAGTTACAGCATTTCATTGCTATGTGAACCGCTTTAGACGTTAACATTTACTGCCATCTACTGACAATGCCACCAGGCACTGAAAACATTTCCAGCGTGTGACATTTAGATGAGGTAAATATCAATTATCATCAAATTTCCACCTATGTTCTTAAATTCTTTGCAGCAATCACTTCAATGATAAAACTAATTACCAGAAGATGCTTTTGGATAGCGGCATTGGTAGGAAAATCTTCCTCCAATTAATTAGGTATGACTCATCTCTACCAAAATTAATTCAGAATTAGAACATGTTATTATTCAGCTAATGTGGTTTCCACAGCTCCTCTACATACAGGAGGGTTCCCTTTGCTGCTAACCTCTGTCCATCAGCCAGGCACCCTCACTCCAAATTTAGGTTCATCTTGACCATCTCTCTGTTGTACCCACCATGTGACGTATTCAGTCATGCACACACAGAGTATGTGTGCCCTAAGGGGGTACACGCCCTTACAAAAATTATATTAAACCCTTCCAAACAGCAAAAAGCCCCAAGCCAGAGCAACACTGCAGTTTCTAACCAATGCAATTCCAAATACATTTATTCTTGATACTGCCCTGTTTGCAAAAAGAACAGGGTATCACAGACAGAAGCCACCCTTTGAAACATTTTTACAGCATATAGTTTGGGGATCCTTCATTTCATAATGGGTAGGTGCTAGGACCCACTTTGCAGCTCCAGTCTCACGGAGTAGCAACATTATTTCAGACAAAACCAGTGAATATGCTCACAAGGGTCAGTGCTGAGAACACGTCCTGGCGTTCAGGAGCAAAGCGAGTAACCACGTTCAGCCTTTGGAAGATGACTAATGTCAGGAGCATACGCATGAGGAATTTTACCTGAGGTTTCCACATCGACTCAAGACATCATCCAGACCTCCCTAGCCACAAACAGGGCGTGAGACACAGATGTTGGCTCCTGTCTCTCCCAGGAAGCCAGACCTACCTCACCCCGCTTCACAGTAGGGCCCCGGGGGCTCTTCTTTACAATCCCTGTGCTGCACTGCAGCCTGGGCTTGGGAGCCCTACAAGAAGGCACCAGCCCAGACGGGCTGGCAATACCACGCTTCTCACTGAGGCTCTGTATTACATGGTGCACTTCTAAAGACCTATTGGTGGGCTCATAAACCATTTACCACCTAATTAAAAGAATATTTATTTAAGAGAGGACTACCTCACTTAGAACCAGAGCTCAGGATCAATTACAAAAAGTCTACCCTGTGTCTAATATCGATCCTTAAGACACACTGTTTACACCTTTAGCAAGTTGACATGCTGATGGGCCATTAACCCATATACTGTTAGCACCTAAGAAAACTGATACCAGTTTCATGCTAAACACCTTATGCACCTTGGAGGAATATGTAGTATTTCACTTTATTTCACTCTCTGAAATAAACTCTTCTGGTGACACAAAACCAGCAGTTGCCATTAGGCTCAAATGAAATGTTTCAGTATAGAAATACAAAACCAGGCACACGAAAAGTTCACAAACCTTTTAACAACATTCAGTCAAAGATGAAGAGGGGAAAGGCTGAAAGAATAGGCAAGGATAGAGTAATACTGCTCTCCATTTTACCCACCAGCAATCTGTGGTTTAGAAATTTCGTATGTCTCCACCTGTGACAGGTCTCAATGTACTTTTCCTCCACTTGCTTGTCTAAATCCTTTTTGAAGTCATTTATGCTTTCAATTCCACCATATCCTATGACAATGAGTTCCACTCCTTAACTGTGCTCCATATGGAAACAGAACGATATTATAACCTTTCTTTTGTTTGTTTAAAGCCTGTTGTCTGTCAATGTTATTGGATAACCTATAGTTCTTGTTTCATGAGAAGTACAGGGTAATTGACCTCCTTCTACTCACAGCTTTGTAGACTTCCATCATATCCCCACTTTGCCATCTCTTCTGAAAGTTGAAGTGTCCTTCTTTATTTAACTTTTTTCTTAGAGAAGCTCTTCAACGATTTGAATCCTTGTCCTTTATTTGTATGCTTTTAAATTCTATTATATCCTTTCTGAGATGGAGAGACCAGAATTGCACACACTGTATTCAAGTGTGGTGCTCCTTTCTTCTGTTGTCCCCTCCTTTCCTAATAATATCTAATATTTTCACTGCTGGTTTTGCTCACTGCTTGGCACTGAGATTACATTTTCACAGAACCTCAATAGCCTCAAAATCTCCTTCCTAAGTGGTAACAGCACTGTCATATGTGACGATAGTGAGGACTGCATTTTCCTCACATCCACTTCTTTGCATTTATCAGCCATCAATTTCATCTGCCACTTTACTGCATGAATGCATGTTGCATATTATGTCAAGGCTAATTATATGTTTTATGTTATAAAGCAGACCATGGAAAAACTAGCTTTTGAATTGCTGGTGGAGAAAGAACAAGGGGAACACAAATAAGGTCATTTTCATTTTGTAATTCTTGTGTCAAATGTAGGAAGCTAACAACTCTTACCTGATATTTTAACTGGACTTTGAAAGCTTGGCTGAATCTTATGGACATTGTCATTTTTTAGAACTTGGTCCAAAGGAGATCTCTCAAAGAACGTGAGGACGACTTCAGATCTTGAATACTTAGAAAAAGAAACAGATATCCATTTTTACCAGTAGTTTGATTTGTCCCTCTTCTCCCTTTCCACCCCTTCATAGTACAACAGAAAGACAAGCAACAGCCTGGAAACGTCATTACATGGTTCTGGCACTCAGCACTTCTCCAAGATACTCAAAAAATTGCTGCTTCTTTTAGAGTTTGGCAAAGCCCGTCACTTTCTAATCTGCATGAAAGCACGTGTCACCATCAAGGAGGAGTCAAGCTGGGCTAAATGTGGAACTTGGCTTACTCACCTTCCAGGGCATGTTTATAATGGTCTTCAAAAGCTTTTCCACTTCATTAAGTCTGGCTTCTATATCATGGGATTCTTTTATTGTGATGAGCCCTAGAAACAAAGCAAACAGATCGTGAGCATAGACAAAAGCACACTTTCATGTGCACACACACTTCAGCAGCCAGAAGCAGCCGCTCAAGAAGATGTGGAACGACCTCAGATATCATGCCTCCCAGAAATGTCTTTTAACCCACACTGATGATAAAGCGTGTACCCCAAACTGAGGTCAGTGTAGTTACAAGCACAGTTGCAAGCCTGACACAAATTCAGCTGTTTATGATCATATTTAGGAGTTGCAAGACGAGCAGAAGTAGAACCACCTACTCCCTCACCCACAGTTTCACTACACAACATTCCCAGCAGTGATAATCAAACAGCCTGTTTTCTGTTTCCAAGAACCATGATTCATCCTTTTTTCTGTCAAGAAAAAGCAAAAGAAACCCCAAGAAAACCAAAAAACACAACCCACAGATAAGAGGAAAAGACTAAACACAAGCTAAACAAAAGGCTTTTGGGGGCAGTCTTGTATTTCTCTGAATGTAAGCCCCAGTGAGCGGCCCAGGGAAGATTTCTCAGTATCATGTTCCTCAAGTGCAAAACAACTTTTTGGATTTTTGTTTTTAATCACTGAATTATCACAGTGCTGCAGAAGGGATTAAAATGGTAATTTTGCTGTCCGGTGTCCAGAATGATGCATTACAATGCTTCTAATTTTGAATTGCTCAATATGGGGATCTTCAACTATAATACCATATTTCATATGTATAACCTGCAGGACATCTGTAACTTCCCTCTCCTCTAGCAGACTCAGGGAAATATAGCACAGGTTATATGCACATGCAGGGAATATGAGGAGAAGTAAACCCCAAAATCTTGCATCCCTCTAGCAGCCCTTTTATTTCTCATCTTTGTAACCTACTTTTTCTAACTCAATCATCGTTTTACCTCTACATTTCGGCAGCTTTTCCAAGGAACAGAATACACGCATGAAAATGAAATACCTAACAGACTATTAAATTTAACAAGCTTCACTGGTTAAAAAAAAATACAAAAAGCTGGAGCAGAAAAACACCCAATAAATCAAACCCATCAAAACTAAAAATCTGCAAAGCAGTCTGTGAGAAACCACTTCAAAATTGTGTTAAACTCTAAGTGCATCTCCATCTCCCTATTCAAAAGGCAGAAAGAACCATCAAACGTGCACAGTGTGAGGACAACATCCACAAACAGTTTCAGTCTGCATCAGCCCTTGTTGTTTGTTACCAATGAGATACGATCCCATACAAACTTTCCAGACAGAAGTGTGACTTTGAAGCTGTCAGCTCTCCTCCAATTTCAGCTCCAGATAAAATAGAGATTGTCTCTGGAGCGACCAGGTTTACTCGATGGTTGTCCCACAGAAGTAGTCTGGTTGCATAAGCCTTCCTATTGCTCAACAGTCCCTCATTTTGCTTGTTTTTGTTGGCATCGCTACCACCTCACCCCAGTACAGCCTGCTCCCTCTCGTGACAGCGGAGCAGAGCATACCAACAGGCACATTAAGGAAGGCAGCAGCGTATCCTGCTTTGACTGATGTACACTACAATCTGGTAGTTTCGCATGGAAATTCTCTGGAAGAGCGTACACGCGAATTAACTCATCTGCATGGGTCCACAGACTGCATATTAGCTGGGTTGTTCTTCACGTTACAGACCTGAATTGCAGACCAGCACCCTTCATCTTCCTAACTACTGGGTGTGAGCAGGCCTGGGTGGATCTGCTTCGCCCCTCCACAAATATGTTCCCATCCCACATCTGAATGAAGTTCAAACCTTTCAAAAAAAGTGTTTTCATCTTCCCTAAAAAGAAGCTGCCAGAAGCCCCACGGCTCAGACACCCACCTATGATGTTAGAAAAACATTGTCACCCTGCTGTAGCCCACATCAGAGAAAACAGAGGTAGCCACCCCGGTGCCGGCTACCGTGGGGTGCCCCCACTTCTCCTGCTGGCCTTGCTCCAGCCCACATAAATACTAGCACAGTCAGAGCAGAGACTGCCCGACTGCAGCTCCCACCTTGCAGGCAAACACCTCATCGCTGACCCACCCGGGATTCAGCATTCAACTGCTCTCTCTCCAATCCGCCCTCGACCTCGGAACCTTTCCCAAATAAGCATTTACGGTTGAAACTAGTATTTTACCAGGAAGAGNGGGGGGGGAGGGGGGGGGGCGGGAAGGAAAAAAAAAGTCACCTCACCAACAACACTGAGCATTCGCCCTGTGAGGAAAACCATCCAAGCAGTTGGGATTTTCTCTCATTAGTAATCAGGGAAAGCATCTGCAGCTCCACACGGCCTTTTTGTGCTTCAGCAAGAGAAGTCAGACAAGGCCGCCAGCCTGTCGCACTGTCACAGATCACCCAGTAGGAGGGTTTACAGCTTCTTGCATTCACCAGGAATTTCCAGCCCTGGTACATTCCTCCTTCCAGCTCTTGGAAAGGCACCAGCCATGCAAACCCACACTCCAACTTGGAAACTGGCACAGACGACTTGTAACATCTGACACGATAAAAACTGTTCCTTACTGAAACTTTTAGTAATATCAAAACCAAAAGGCAGACAGCGTAGGAAGGAGAGTTAAGCGATACATCTGCCTGGACAGCTTCCTATATACGTGCTTAATGATTACAGATGCACAGCTTTGGGGTGTAAAGCTGCTGACCTTACACGAACTCCCTGTACAGGGAATTCAGTTTGGCTGGGCTAAAGCCTTCCTTTTCACATGTCTACAGTCCAAATACACGGAAACCACTTGACTGGCTATATATATATATTGAACCCTGCAATTTCTTCTGCAATAACCACAAAGTTTTCAAGGCCCTCCTTTATCTTAATTCTACAAGTCTGCTTTTAAGAGTTAACAGATGCCCTCATGGTTTTCAGTTAGTCGTAGCCTATGATCCCACAACCCGAGGGATTGCTCACAACCCCACAGCCACACTAGCCCGGAGCAAGGCACTGCCTGCCCAAGCAGCCGGGAGGAGCAGAGGCCCCAGTCCCTCCTTTCACTCCCTTTCAGCACTCGCTGAAACTGGCTGCTGTCATCAACCACAGCACATACATGCATGAGGAACACTGTGGTTTCGCGATTTGAAGTCTTCAGTGGTAACATGGGTTTAAGGTGTTCGCACCCTCTCCTGCAACTCATTTCCTCTCCCACACCGCAACACAAGGCTGCCTCTGCTTTGCAGCACGATTAGGTGAGCAGCAGGGAATACCTCGAACCACTTTTGTCAAAGGCTTCACCTCAGAAAACCCCAGCCTTAGCAGAAAAAGCAAGAGACTGCAGGTTAGGATGCCCGATTCAACCACCTTTCTCACCCAGGCAGTACGTAGTCATGCAAGTAGCCTGACTGAGTTTGAGCAGGAATCAGGACTTGTATGAAGAAGGGCCACGGAACTGCACTGGAGCTTTCTGTCTCTATTCTTCACTTTGTGGGGGTTTCTCCCCTGCCTGTTGTCTTTTTCCTGTTCGGAAGCTTTGACGAGGCAGAAAGAAAGGAAAAAAAAAAAAAAAAAAGCCAGACACTGGTATAGGATCTCCAGATGCTGGAAACGCCTGGACAAACAGACACGAGGCATATGCCAGTTGACTCTGCAGACAGACCCCAGCACCTCTGACATTCATTAACCCTGACACCAACGCATCACAAGCTGGATGCATCTGGAGTTCACAGGACTCACTGGCCATGTATGCAGCATCCGTACAGCAGCTACAACATGTCTAGAGGCTGTTGTCTCCCTGCCCATGGACCATAAATACGTACCTATTTTTCCGTCTGGGGCTTTTAGAGTCCAAGAACTGTTATTCAGGCAGTTTGCTATAAAATAAAAATAAGACACCAATAAAGCAGCCAGTAGCCTGGAACCAGTTGCACTTTCTTCCACTTGTTCAGTCATGCAACAGAGCTGAGCTCAGAGCTGGGAAATCTCTTCGTGAGGTCATGGTGAAAGGCTGTTCTCATGACTTTTCCTCTGCCCTGGGCCCTGTCTGACTGCTAATGGAAAACACGCACAAATGCCTCCCAGGAAAACTTTGCTTGTTACCCGTCTTGTTACCCGTACTGTGCTTGGACAATCAACTATTATTTCAAGTGATTTAAATACTATAAACACCTATGTTTATAGGGCTTGGGGTAAACTGGAGCCCCACTGGTTCCTTTTTTACCACAACCCATGTTGCCAAATACCACAAACCTCTAAGATTTCTTCACCCTGTGCACAAGGGAGCCCACACGGTGGGTGACGGGAGGGACAATACAGACACACCACCTAACCCAGCTTGGCAGGATATTTGCTTTTAGCAGGATTCTGGTGTCTGCACAACTCCCACAGTCAGCGACCTCATTTTAAGAAAGGAGGAGGCAATCCCTTTGACATCTTCTCTGCCCCTTTCCTGACCAAAAGCCCCAAGCAGAGTCCTTAAGACTGGATGAAAAGGATTTGCCTGCAGTTTGAGACCACGTGTACATAGCAACTTTACACTTAGCAACAAGTCTCTGGAAAAACACGGCACAAACAGCACCAGAGGCCTGCAGCATCCTTCCTGCTCTGGGACCCTGGTGCCGGAGCAGCTGTAGGAGGCTGAGAGAGCAGGCCAGCAGCTGCATACCTGGCACGCTGGCTCACGGTGTGGGAGGGGGGCCCAGAGCTGCAAATGAGCAGGAAACGAGCTCAGCAGAGGAGGAGAACGAACTGGGAGCCAATTCCTGATGTCAACACACAAGCCTTGGTAGGCCTGTCTTATTACTGCCATGTGAGTCACCAAATCTGCAACTAGTGACATTTTGACAACCGCAGATAACGCGCTGCATGCTTCTACCAAACAAAGCAGGACAGGAATCGCAGCATGTGCTCCATGGCTCATAATGAAATCACAACATAGTCCTGACTGTCGGTGTCCACGATGAGCACGTTGTCTCAACAATCCTCTAGTGCCTTCCAAGGAGGAGTAAGTTCATGCCTAAGTCAAGTATGTCTCATATGCCATCTCTCAATGATGACACATAGAAGTCTGTTTTTCTGGAGATGTGTTGCTATGTATAAGTCACTATGTATACATGATCTCAAACTGTGGGCAAACCCTATTTCTCCAGTCTGAAGGATTCCACTTCAGGCTTGTGGTCAGGAGACAAAGTATGTCCAAGAGTTCTCCTACTTTCTCAAAATCAGTTCAATATGTATAGGAGGCTGAGCAAGAGCAGAAGCCAAGGTGTACTTTCTGAAGATGTGTGCAACATGGAATGGCGATACTCCTAAATGCTGTGTATTTTAGTATGTACATGAAGATTAAAATATTGCATTGAGCCCCCTTCACCTAATCCTCTCTCCATCCCTTATGGGAAGACTGCAGAGTAGATATCAAAGTGGAGAAAGGAGTAGCAAATAAATCCACGGAGAAATCTTACTGTGTTCTGCTAAACCACAGTGCAAGAAAGATTTAAGACCTATAGATTCAGATCTTCAGCCCATCCTTATCTCTTTGCGCAAGCCCATGAGCAGCAGTTAGGGATTTCAAATCTTTAGGGAAGACACATAAGCTGTCTTGCACAGAAGACTGCTACTCTGCTCTCTCTCCTGACCAGACTGTATGGCTTCAACAGGAGATATGCTCCTTTACCCCAGTTGCAGTATTCATTAACACTGAAGTGCTCAATCTTTCTTACCTTGTACCCTCATTCCTCCTTCTTTCCCTCAGATATATTCTAACCCATGTGCACACACACACAATTCAGGATGCAGATGGAGCAATAGCAGGAAGGTCCCAGCCACAAGAGGAGCTATACAAAATCACAGAATAATGTCTGATGGAAGAGATTTCAGGCAGTCATTTGGTTCATCCAAAGAAGGACCGAGTTCAAAGTCAGATCAGGCTGCTGATCACGACGTCAAGGTGACTTCTGAATATCCCCGAGGACTGATGTTCCACAGAACCATGCAGGAACTGAAGCTACCCAGCTGGGATGCAGACCAGGGCTGAAAGCTGGCAACTCAGCCCAAAGACTTCTGCTGTTTTGCTCCTTTGCACTGCTTCCCATTTCCTCCCTCTGCCAAACTGGGCTCTTCTCAATACCACTTTGGCTGGCATCTGTCCCTGCTTCATGGCCAGTATGCTTCTCCCCTGCCCCAGCAGCTGCCCTGAGAGCATCCCTCTTCCCTGCAGACACATGTTCCCTGAACCTTGCTGCCTGGGAACTATGGCATTAGCCATCTTAGACTTGACTCTGAGGAGGCCAAAACAGCTCCCACTTACAGCGGCCTCCTCTGTGACAGAGGAGAATAGGATAAAAGGTTGTTAGAAGGACAAAGAAATACTCAGTGGTATGTAAAGACAGGAAATTAAAAAAAACCCAGCACATGGGAAAGCTTGTTTCACACAACTTTTCTTCAATAACTCTGCACAAATAACACCACAGGAATCCCTTAAGTCCAAAGACTTGATAAGATCAGGGAAGGGCAGATAATTACAGGCAATCAGGGATATCAGATCTCCAATTACTAGAGACCAGAACTGTCACTTTTCTGTTCTCTGCCAGTTATTTATGCTGTCTTCTGCAGCATCTGGTTCTCATCATTAGGGACATGATCCCAGACCTAGCTACGGCACTGGTCTGACTTAGTCCAGCAGCTCTGGCAACTCCTCTTTGATGCCTCTTGCCTAGTTCTATGACACCGCTCTCTTGGGGCAGACACACTTGCTCCTTCCCCTCATGGGGAAATTCATGCATCTCATATGACAAGAGTCACTACAGTCTCTAAAGCCTTTACAAAGGGTTTACTATTTATGCAATATAACTGACAAGATCCATCCTGGTGGCCTTACTCGGGGAGCAGCTAAAAGGATATGATGGAGTTGAAGAGGGGTGCAGGGAGGTAGATTTTTTAAATTTGTTACATGTTGTGCTGCCCTCCTTAGACTTGATGTTGAGGAACAAAATAGGGACAGGGTTTTTTAAGAGGTATGAGTACACAAAGTGCATCTAAGTCACTCCATGCTTTTAGAAGCCCCACTAGGTAGCAACGAGCATACTGAAGATACCGAGAGAAATCTCTTAGATGCAGAAAGATAGAGAGCTTTCAAAACCCTGCCCGCACTGCGCACACCTAGCTCTAACACAGGCCATTTCTTCTTTTGCAGTTCATATGCAGCAGATGTAAAAATATGGATAAAGTCCTATCCAAACAACTATCCAACTGAAATCCCCCAGAGCAGGGGTTGTGACTGTGACCACCTGAGGATGCTGGTGCACCTCAATACCCGTGCAAAGCACAGGAGGCAAGTTAAAAGCTGAAAAGTTCAGACCCTCCAGCGGATGGGTTTTCCACACATGTATTATTAGTTATGGGATCTCCCAGGATCTCTGGAGGGGAGACGGCACCTCCTGGTGACAGAACTCAGCAGACAGGCTTTCCCCACAGAGCTCCCTGTCTTGATGCCTGATGCGCCACAAGAAACAAAAAGAAAGAAGCACAAGATAAAAGTGAACAAAGCAGTCAAAGCCTGATGAAAAATGCAAGCTCCTACCACCATTTTTAGTGCTGGTTTCTTATCAGGTGAGAACTGTAATGAAAAAAACAACCTAATTTCCATTCTTTTCCACCAAAAGCCTCTCAGACACATTGCCTCAGTCCACCACAAAAAGGCAACTTGTGCTTAGCTTTATAATGACACAGCCAGCTTCATTTATCTCCATCATTACTGATGAACCATGAAATTCAGCTAATAAAAAACAAACCCAGAAGCCCCAAACTTAATTTTGGTTCTACAACGCTGCTAGAGCCTGATAACCAAGAGCTGCATCCTTTGTCTGCCAGACAGAAGCTCTGAACAAACTCTACTAATGAACTGTTGACAATGTCAACAATGGATAGAGCACAATAGATGCAGTGTATTTATCTGTATTGTCACAGCACCGAAACAGCTGCTGTCTGTGGAAACCACTATACTGATTCTGTAGAGCTCCCTCTTCTCATAAATCACACTCCCAGATGGTCTTATAAACAACAACAACACTATAATGCAGCATATAGAAAACCCTAAGTTATGAATGCGACATTTGCAAGCAAACATAATGTCCCTGGACCAGCTCTTCAGGATCTGCCTTCTGCTTTGTGCAAGTCCTTCCAACGGCAGCCCTGGAGTTGCTTCCCATGTGCTTCTTGGTGCACAGCCACTGGACACAAAAACCAGCTGATCATCTGCTTCCTGCATGGGGCAACCATGCCGGAGGGCAGGCACAAGCCTCAGAGCTAGAGCTCAGCATTAGTCGTCTGGGAGGGATTGCTCAGGGACTGCTGAAGGTGAAGTGACTACCTCTATGCTATGAGGCAAGCTACAGACGCAAAGTTTCTATAGGAAATCTCCACCACTACTGGAGAACAACTATGGACAGACAGAGGTTGAACGCCAGCAAGGCAGAAGGGAATGGAAAAGTTCTGGAGAGCCACAGATAACCATGGATGGCAGCAAGCTGGTGAGGGGAACCTGGAGGCAAAGAAAGGGAACAGAAAGTGGCTCAGGGAAAGCAACTTGGAGAAGCAGAGAGAAAATAACAGAAAGGAGAGCAAGGGGCAAAAAGGCCACGACAGAGCAGAATGAGTCAGAGGAGGCATGGGAAGAAGGAAAGGGGAGGAAAATGAGCACTTTGGGAAGAGAGGGCCCATATAGTAAAAAAAAAAAATAATCTGTAAGACTGAAGAGAGTTTCTGACTTGATGGCTCAGAGCATCAGAGCAGGACCAGGTGCTACACATAGGTGCAATATGAACAGCGACATTGGAAGAGCATCTGAGCCTCTGTTCTGATGACAAAGGCAACAAAACAGTGGCAGAGGACGATTGACGGAAACCACCCTGCCACTCCAAGGGCAAAACAAACCCCAACTTTGAAATGCTGCTAACGTGCTCTTCTGGCTTCCTGGTCCAGCACTTAAGAGGCTGATCCTGCCCACACTGAAGTCAGAGGCAGGTGTCAGACTGCTGACTGCACTGAAGCTGGATCAAGTTCTAGGATAAATTTTAGATGAGAACCCCTCAGAAGTCATATTTAGAGAAAATAGGCAGGGAAAAAAAGAGTACTTTTCCAGGTTTACACTTCACTTCCAGTGTCTATTGGGTCTGTTGCAACTATTTCTAAATCATCAATTTTAAGTCAGCTTCGAAGTCCATACTGCTGCTTTTCTCATGAAGACCGATTTAAATACAGAAGTTGTTTATTTTGCATATAGAAACAGACAGTTTAGAAACATTAGGCTGTGTTCTAGCTCTGCTAAGAGTGAACTAGCCTGTGCTTTTCTGTGACCCTCTTTTGTGCATTTGCCGAGAGCAAGGGATGGGCACATTGCAGACACAAACAAAATACTAGCAAGTTACTGGTAACATCACAGTGAATCATATTTAGTCACCCTGCAGGTATGCACATATCTAACCTTGTTTACCGGATTACTAGTAAGATGCCTTGTGTTGTTGAACGTCCTTGGCTCTTAGCATCATAGTACACTCCAGATGCAGAGAGTGCACTTTGCCACATGTTCTTATTAGTTATCAAAGACAAGAACAGACTGTGTGAATGCCACACTCCCCCCAGGACCTCCCTTCTCATATCAAAGGGTAAGATGAACAGCCACTGCAGAAAACTATGCCTCCCATCCTCTCCTCTGTAATCTCAAAGCACTCAGCAGCTCCAAGAAATACAGAGAGGGAGAGCATTGTGGAAGTCAGTCCAAGGGGATGAGGGGTGGAGAAAAGAAAGGCGAGGATCGTTTGCTGTTGCTGAGCAAGAAAAGGAGGACACTCCTGCTCAGTATGAGCTGTTTGCTGAAACCAGCAATAATGGTAACAACCAACTCTTTCTAATATTGCTGACGTTTAAAAAAAAAATCTTCTTTTAAAAACTTAATAACATCAAATAGCTCAAGCTTTCACTCCTCAGCCATATCCCTTAAATGTAATGTACTGCAGCTTGACTGAGCTGTAGGATAGTGCTAGTCCTTTTAATGCTCCTTAGGCAAATCTGTAGGGACTCTGGAGACCTTCAATGCAATGCAAATTTGGTTTGCAACATTTTACCACTTCCTCCAGATAAAAGGCACAGCTAATATTCACCTTCTTTCAGAAAGCCTAAGATAAACACACACGCATATACAAACTCACATACATATGCATATACATTTGTACGTATATAAAAATACTCACACACAAACGTATATGACTGAATGCAACACACACAAGAGTATGCTTTTGTCAGGTGTTTTTGTTGGGTTAAGTACATTGAGCTTCACTGTAGGCAGCAGGACGTCTGCTTTTAAAGAGGACATTAAGAAACCATGCTTACCCCATGAGTTTTGTGAAGACCGGACATGCCCCATGCAATCTCTTCTTACATCCAAAGCTTTGCATCAGTGTGACTTAGTTAAATGAGATTTTTATGTTTCAACTTTGTGAAGTTACACAAGGCTGTGGCCAGTCACTTCAAAATGCTGGTATGATGAAGAGTTCTCTATGCAGAGAAGCACACTCTGCAAAGTAATTTTCTTTAGAGCAGGCGCAGCATAATTTTAAACAGAGTATTACTGAAATTGTGAAGCGCGCTGTGATTGCTTAGAAACTACTCCTGATTTGTATTCTGTCTCTGTTGCAAAGTTAACCCCCACCCCCTCACCAAGCTGAACAGATGATGATCTGCTTATACTTGGGTTTCGATTTTTCAAATCCTGGACTGATGCTTTGCTCATTCCCGATTCTACTGAAGTCGGTACGCTTGTTCCTAAGATAAGGGTAAGTGAAGGTTGCTGGCTCCAGGTCTTAGGCAGGAATTGAGCATCGCAGGCTGAGGATGCTTACTCTTTCCCAGCTGATCATGCACTAATGGTGTATGCTACCTGGGACTGTCAAGTAATGACAGTACAAGGGACTATCATCCCATCTGGCTCCAACTGCACAAACAATGCCTCAGAGAGATGTGAAAACAGTTTAGTATTTTGCAAAAGCCACGGCAGGTCTTGAGACAGGAGAGGAACCACACTCACTTGAGAGAGGCACTGACGAAAGAGAATGGCTTTAGGACACACAGGGGCTCCTGTGCCTAAGCGATGGGGAAGGAGCATGTGGGGGGGGGGGTGTGCAGAGCAGGAGGCCAGGGTCAGCAAGGACCCAGTCTGCCTGCGACCAGACACAGCACATGCCCCAGCCCAGCTGCCAAGCTTCTCTTCAGAGCCCCATACAGCCAACAAGTACAAGGACTACCGGCACGCTGCGAAGTCAAATTTTAGTCGCAGTGATCCTGGCCAGTGCTGTGCCCTGCAGGCCACAGGCAGGCTCGCTCCAGACCTACCCAGCATCCTCAAAAGCCGTGGCCCAGGTGCCATTTACACTTAAAGGCCGTGTTATTTAGAATTTACTGCTGCTCAGCACTACTAAAAATCACGCTCAGAGTACTTTAGGTAGGGCACCCGCAATTGGTAATAAATTTTTGCAATATTTTAGAACCCTGGTCAGCAACCTAATTGCTTGAGACACTGGATAAGCACGCTGTGCCGGGCTCACAACAGGGCTGAGAAGTGGCGGGGCAGGATCTGCAGGAACAGCCAGAGGACTCCCCCATTCCCAGACTGCACCCGAGTGGGGGAGACAACCCCCCTCCGGCACCCAGCGCCCGCAAGCGTGTCCCACACCGCACCCGGGAGCGGGCAGCACGGGGACGGCGAGGCTGCCGCCACCGCGGGTGCCCTGCGCCCATCCCCGCCGTCTGCAGGGGGCACTCGGGGCCTGCGAGTGCCGGCGGAGCTCCCCCGGCGCCGGCGGAGCCGAGCTGCCACCTCCCCGCAGCGGGAAGGGGAAAAGCCCAGCGCCGGGGGACGCCCGCCGGGCAGCGAAGATAAGCCCGCCAGGGAAGAAGATAAGGAATGGTATAAGTATTTTTAAATTTAAAATAAATTTAACACACACAACCCGGTCCCACCACCAGAGGTCAGGGATCTGGCAGGACAATAGAAAAAGAGCTGTCTCACTTTAAGCACAGTCGGAAAGCATCCTTGGCAAGTCGGCCCGGGAGAGCCCCGCTGGCGCTGCCTCCCCTCGCAGGGAGCAGAGTCCGCTGTCACACAGGTAGGGCCCGCAAGTAAGTCCGGTGGATTTACATCAGTTTACACAGCCCCGAGAACGTCAAAACGCAGACCCTCTGCAAGGGGAGGGTCACACTAACAAGGTGTGAGGTGAGGTGAGAGCAGCGGAGAACTTCTCCACCCTCTCACAGAGGAAAACATTCACAGGAGACCAGCTTCTCCCCGTTCCTGTTCAACCAAATCGTTTTTGTCGTTACTCAAACAACTGTTCGCACACATCCATTTTCAGGTGAGCGGATGCTCCGCACCACTCTACACACTTGAAATATTTTAGAGCAAACCACATAACTGTATCTAAAAAATACCCCAAACGTTAAAGAAATTAAACCCAAACCCCAAGACAGCTTAACAGGTACATTCTGCTTCTGCAGAGAGAGGCCTGAGCATGGGTAACGTCTCCCGACTTGGGTTAATCCACTTCAGAAACGAAAAGAGAAAACACAGCTCTAACCACTGGTGCAATTCCTCTGTTTTGCAGAAGTTATGCGAGGAATTATGCCAGCTCCAAGAGTCGCTCCGTCCACTGGCAAGCGCCGCTGCCTCTTTTTTTTCCCCTCTCCTTGTGGCAAACAACATACCAACGTGCGGAGATTTTTCAGTTACACCCCTTCTCCTGCCAAAAGCCCCCCCAGCCCTCCCTCGGGAAGCCTCGGGGAGGCCGGAGGCAGCAGGGAGGGGCAGCGCGAACAGGGACCCCTCTGTCCCCCCAGTCCAGCCCGGAGCCCCCCGTCCCCGCGAAGCTGGGGACAGCGGCGGGGCTGGGGTCTCCCTCCTGCGGGAGCCCGGAGCCTGCGGGGCTCACACCCCCCGGGCTGCGGGGCAGCCCTGCACTCCAACCGTATATTTACCAAATAAATACAACAGAAATCAACAGCCCTGGGAGGAGTTTCCGACGGCAAAACGCCCCCGCAGCTTCCCCCCCCCGCCCCGTCCGGTCCCGCAGCGGCTCCGGCTCCTCATCACCCTTNAAGCCAGCCCGCCCGCCAGCCAAGCAGCGAGGACCGGGCCCGCGGAGGCTGCTCAAACCTTGGAGCAAGGGGGAGCGGGACAGCTCGGGCCGGTCCTCAGGGAAGGAGTCGAGGAGCCGCTTGAAGAGGCGGCCGAGGTCGGAGTAGCTGCGGTGCAGGTAGAGGATGTTGCGGTCCGACCACTCGGTGCGGATCTCGTAAAACTCCTCCTCGTCGCCCCGCCGGCTGATGATGAGCCGCCGGATCCCGTTCACCCAGCAGCCCCGCACGTACATGTTCACCAGCGAGGTGCCCTCAAACACGGCCGAGGCCATCCCGCCGCCGCCCGCGCATCCCCCGCCGCCGGCGGAGGGCGAAGCGCACCGCCCCGCGCCGCCGAGGCCAAGTTAAGAGGAGGAGGAGGAGGAAGAGGAGGAGGAGGAAGAGAGAAGGGGGGTGCCACCCGCCGCACGGCCCCCCCCTGGCCCGGCCCTGCCCTGCCCACCGGGGCTGTGCCGCCTCCCGGCGCTGGAGGGAGGGCCCGCCGGCGCCTCATAGACGGCGGCCCGCAGCGAGGGGCCGGCCCGGGCACCCCAGCCCCTGCTCCCCCGAGCCCCCGGCTCCGAGAAGGGCGGCTCTCACCCCCTCCCGGGGCGGGGAGCAGGGTGGTTCGGCCCTTTCTTCCCCGGCGCCTCAGGAAGGCAGAGCCCCTCCCGTCCACGGCGGGGGGGAGCGGGACTGCCCGCGGCCGCTGTGACGCCCCCCCCCGGCCCCGGCGCCGCAGCCAGCGCCCACTCCCTCCGCCAAACACTCGCCGTCCCCGCGGCGGGATCCTCCTCTTCCTTCTCGGGACGATTTCGCAGACGCCACAGACATGACGAGGAAATTTTTTTCCCTCCCAGTGACCCCAGAAGTTTTTTTTCTTTTTTTTTTTTTTAAAAACTTCCAGCCCGGCCAGCTGAGGGAGGAGGAGGGGGAATGGCTTACGCCGCGTCCAGCTGCGGCATGCGAGGCTGTCAGCCCCCAGCAGCGCGCACGGCTGAAAAGCGTCCCTCTGTGCCCTGGGAAGCCCAAACGGGGACCCCGGCAGCCGTGCCGCATCCCCGGGGAGAGGGAGGTCCATTACAGGGAGGAAAAGCAGGAGAAAAGGATTACGCGGCGGTGCCTGGGACTCCTTCGGCCTTTTCTTAATAGTCTGGTGGGACGCCATCCCCGCGGGAGCCTCTAGCAGCATGGCATACGGGGGGGGGGAGATGCGGAGATGGGGAGGCCTGCGCTTGCAAATGCAGCCCCTCCTTCCCACGGGGACCCCAAGCACTGTCTTAGCACCCAGAGAGCGGGGCACCAGGAGAGCTGGTGGGGGCTGCGGCAGTCAGCAGCAGTCATCTGGCAAAACCAGAGGTGCACGGTAAAGCAGGGAAGTGTGTGGGAGACAGCTGGATGCCTGAAAATGCCTAGAAGCTGCAGGGTTAAGATATACATACTGAAGGTGAAGCGAATGACAGTGTGGTGACGTGGGATGCATCATCCAGGATGGGCCTCTGCTTGAAGGCAGTGGCCTCTGGCACCGAGCTTTCTGCTGCAGAGGGGCTCGGCGGGGCGGCAGGAGGCGGTGGGCGACTTGACAGCGTCATGCCGTGGCCCGGGGCGGGAGAGACCCTTCCCATTTGTGTAATTTGGGGATGTCGGAGGTCATTGCACTCACACCACGTATTATCAAATTTAAGCTGGTGTTTGCCAGCATGACATCTGCGGCTCAGGAGGCCAGGAATTCACACGGTAACAATTCATGTGCCGTTCAACTGCTCAGAAAAATCAGCAGAGCCCAGAGACAAGACCACTGTTAGGGGTAGCAGCCAAAAAGTGGTGCTTGGAGAACATTGCTGCTGGATCAGCTTGGGACAGTACAAATAAGCACGGTGGGGCAGGGGGGCACAGAGGTGAAAGATACTTAATAGTTTTCTATAAAGTGCATAATTAAATAACTAAATCACACTCTTTTCCATAGATAACATGTTGCTACTAACTGCCTAAATCATTCAGGTGCCACATGGTAAACCAACTCCAAACCAACAAATGCAATGATGTCCCAATCTCCCTATTCAAATACATAATTGTGTATTTTCTCGATTTAACTTCTACGTAACAAAACCGGTTTTAGTTCGTTCTGAAGCACACTCATATGTAAAGAATGCAAACAACTGAGCCCCATCTCTCCAAACAGAAAGGCACATGCCTGTTTACTGCAGCCTCTCTCTACAGCACCTGCAGACATTTCTTTAGAGAAATCTGCATTTTTCAAAACAGGACAGGTGATACTCAAGATGTCGGAGTGGATCCTGAGGCGCTCAGCACCAATTCCTACCAAACTGACATCATTGAGAACAGCACTGGGCCTGTGGCTGAGATACAAAATCAGAACAAAGCAACCTGGAGGCACGCACTTTCCAAGGAGAGCTGTGTACCCCTGCTCTGGCAAAGTGTGCGGCAGAGGCCCACCCACTTCACCTTGGACTACTACAAAAAGGGTTTTCACATCACTGTCAGGCTAGACATCTCCCGAGTACCCCATATTAGCTGTTCAAAGTATTCAGTGTAGCTTCACAGGAAAGGAATTGTTGTGAACCTTTGTACTGCAGGAAGATCTCCACACACCTCCTTTTGTTCAGGGCAGGCTTTTGTAATCCCTCATCTTGTTCCAGTACAAGGTGGTGTTCCCAGTTCTTCTGTGTAAAAACAAAACAAGAAAATAAAATGCCTTCTCTTCTGACAGTTGTGGTAACCCGAAATAACCACATATCCTAAGGAAGCGAAACTTCTGGGAAGAGAACCGCGAGACTAACCCCCCTTTTTTTAAAGATGTCAGCCTTGCGTTGCTTCTATTTAAGCGAGGAAAGCACTTGACTTCTCCTCATTCCAACTGGTATTTTCTGCCTTTGCAACAGAATTATTTTTGCCATCGTCGGCCTGCCCACAAACTGCGTGTCACTCAATAGACCTCCGAGGCTCTCAGCACCTTGTCAGAGCTCTGGCTTCAGCTGGATTCTGCAAGGTCTTGGTTGGGGGTCCTCAGCTTCTGCTGGGCTAAGGGTGATGTGCACCATCCTGCAAGCTCATTAGACGTTTGGTTCTATTTTTCTCTTTCAGTCTGACTGGTGCCACACTTCCCACTTAACTAAAATATTCAAATCACGCAAAACCCTACGTGCCCGTCACTGCCTGCTCATGGAAAACGAGCCTATGCCGAAAATTCTACATCTAAAGGGCTTGAAGCTGACATACTGATGCCAGATCCTGAATTTTAGTAGTGTGAAAGGTGGAAGTACTCCTATGCCTAGCGCTGCACATGCAGGATGAGTTCGTTACTCCCCCATGAGTACGATCCTGTTCCAGAAAAAGGAATCATAATCCAGTAAGTACAGAAGTACAACATCCCCTTTTTGGAGTGAAAAGTAAAACTGTGGCACAGCTTTAAATCCTGCCACTGAGCACTTCTGGTGTGGCCACCCATTGCCTATGAGCGAGTCAGTAGCCCACCGCAATTTAATCTCATCCTCAGCTCAGGCGGCAGGACATGCGTATGTAACTCCTCTCACCTCCCGGGTATGCTCCCGAGCGTCCCTATGACAGCAGTGTAATGCCAGCCAGCCATTAAATCTGGGCACAACTGTTATTGATGAAAGTTGGGTTAGTAAAATCATCTGTTACTGTGTGGCTCCAGAAAAGTTTTGCTGGAAAAATGCTCATGCACAGAAAATAAATGTTTGCATTAGACTAGTGGTGTGCCAAGGAGTACAGTAGGACTCACAAGATTATCTGCAGTGTGGAATGTAAAACGGATGTGCAGGAAGAATGGATACTCCCAAAGGACATAGACATCTTCCAGATGAAAGTATCTTTTATTATCAGCACCTTTTATTGTTGCTCTACAAATTGTATCTGTCGTACAGTTTTAAAAGTACATAGAGGGTGGGAATTTGCATTTGACAAGTTTTTCATGTGTATGCAGCATGGGCAGAGGCACTGCGCAGCAGTTGCTCTTCAGCAGAAAATGGGAAACGTGTATTTGCCTTTCTTTGAAGAAAGGCTTTTATCGAAACACATTTTATTCCTTCTTGTGTGACATGTAGGGTTACTATTTTCCATATTTAAGTTTTGAGACAAAGGTAATTAGTGGCAATTGCACCTTAGAGAATAAAGATGCCGACTGAGTATGTGTTTCATCCCCTTGCATTTTTGTGATCCTACTGTCTCATTGGAGTCATAAAATATTACAGGAATGCATGCATTTTCTTGGCCGCTTATTAGTTTGATTTCTACATAAAAATTTTCCAGTCTTGCATTTTACTTTCACAAACTGGTAGACAATTTCATTCATTTAAAATACATGCAGAGTACCTACCACATACTGTTAATCAGCTTGCTGAAAGGACTCAGATCCTGTGAAGGTTACTCTGGCTAAAAATTCACTCTCAGGTCTTCAACTGATGCAAACGCAACCAAAGTGATGCAGCAAAATTGTCTGAATTTGAGAAGAGGCCAGGGCCAAATCACAGGGCTTAAGAAGCCCAAGGGCAGGTAACTCTTGCCTCTTACACTTGCGATGTGAACCATGGCTAGAAACACAAATGTAGTTGAATGAGCCTATGGTTCTAACCTTGTGCTGCGCCGTGACATGTCAGCCCTGCTTTTTCAGGTTTCTTCATCAGTGTAGTGGAAATGATCGAGATACTTGCCTTCTGTCACATACAAGCAGGCTATGAAGACTTCTGAAAGCTATTTCCATACTATCTACATTTTCTCCATGTGTCCTATACCCTCCAGTCCACTGCGGCACCTTCTTTTGCCCTCACCAGTTATAGACCACAACTATTATCGTCTCCCAGATTGCATCTGCATTTGGGAGGAACTTCGTCTAAATGTCTAAGAAGATCTCTCCCTGTTACTGTTTGAAAGTCATTTTAGGGCTCTGTTTTGCCATTATGCCTTCAACCCCCTTAGCAGAGATGCATGATGATTCACCCTCTTTCTGTCTGTATCCATGAACTATATACTTCACAGGGTAGGAAGAGGCTTTTGTACTATATACATAGTGAAAGTCCTCATTTTTGGCAACAGGCTTCATAGTAAGTAATAAGGAGTATCCACTACTGCAAACAAGGGATAAAGAAAGTAGTTTTCATCTCAAGGAAAAAATAGACGGTATCTTTTGTGAGCGCGACCAGTGAAGCTGGCAGGTTTCACTACTTCAGTTTAGATCATTAACCTCTTTACAGGAAATAGATTATTGGAATAGCAGCAGCCACCACTAACCAGCCAACATGCATCTCCACCTGAAACAGAGGGGAGAGGTGTTGCAGAGTCTCTCTGGGGCAGGAATACCTAAAGGCGATGATTCTCATGGAAGAGAGAAGTCACAGCTCAAGGACAGAGGCAGGCTGTGATCTGAATGCAGCCTGGCTTTGGCAGCACTGTCAAATTCTGCACCCCAGTGACTACCCCTGCCAGGTGATCTGCGTTAAAACCACAGTATTGAGGTACGGAGCAGGAAGAAGCAGCCGGGGGCAGAGAGGGGAGGTACTTCCCTTAGCTGATACTGCCACCAAAACTCAAGTGTTGGAAAATGCTGATCTGAGGAAGGCATCTGAATACCTTTGGTGCATCACCCTGGAAAGAGTCTGAGAGTGGCAGGAGGGGGACAATGCCTGCCTTGGGGTAAGAGGCTCTCTGGTTGTTCAAGTCTTCCTTTGCTCAAGGAAGCTGACATTCTATATTCTTGTAAATAAGCAAAAATTGCATCCAAGGTGCCTGGCTCCATTAATAATTGCTCCTTCTAACTATTCGAGACCCAAAGATTTCATCAAGCCACTTAACAAGTCAAAAAGCAGTCACAGCTCCCAAGCCTGGAGTCACCAAAGACCTCTTGCCTGGTGACTTTTTAAAATCATTCCTGCCGTGAAAACATGGACGGCCTGGACTCTACAGTGATGCATAGAGTCACATTTCCAGCCTCAGGTAGCAGATTTGTAAACACGGGAGACCAGAGGCTTTGCAAAGACTCTCAGTTAGCTCATTCTGCTCTGTTGCCAGTGTGGTGTTGGAATAAATAAAATGCTCACCTATAGCTCAACAGTACCAAAAATAATTTGGAAAGCAAGAGGGATTGAAGCTTTATCCACCTACACAAACAGTGAAAAGAAGATAATGAGCTTTAAAAAGCAGCCCACACCTCTGTAATACCTGCAACAGTGTGGAGTGGGCACTCCTGTTCTCCCACTATGTGCACCCTTCTGTTAAAAGCTGGGGTTTTTTTTTAATGTACAAACCAAAGGCAAAACAGCTCCTTCCACTTTAGTCTTTAGTTCATATGACAAGATTATCCCTCCTGAACACCTCTAGTGAGAGTGAGCCCTTGATGAAATGAGCTAGTGACTGAAACATCCTTTCATGCTCCTGTGGGGCAGTTTGACTGCAAAAGGTTTGCATGCACAGCCAGAGCACTGCTGGGACTGTGTATTCTCACTTTGTTCTCCTCCTCTCTCCCCCAGGCTGATTCTGTGAAGTACTGAGCCCTCCTGGAGCCAATGGGAGTTAAAAAAGTGCTCAACATCCTTCCAGCTTTGGCTACCTCATAATATAGCCATTAATACATGCACAACCTATTTTTAGAATCTGTAACATGTTTTCTGGGTAAAAAACTGCTTGAAAGACCCCTTCCTCTCCCTCAGAGTCGACACTGAATTTGATTTAATAGAAGAGCCTGAAATTCTTTCCATTAAAAAGTGTATTATAAATGCTCAAGGAGCTGTAACTGCAGTTGAAAGCTAGGTATATTCCTGCCAAAGGGTAAACTAGCTTCATCTAATAGGAGAATATTTCTAGTGGAACAATTTACCCTTTATAAGCCTTTTTCCTGGAGACAACATAGAAAGTATATCTTCACTATATTTCCAGCAGAGCAAAATAAATTAAAGGTTACTAAAAAACCCATTGGCATAAAAATATGCAAGACAAAATTTATCTGCATTTTCAGACTCTTAGCCTAGTGCAATCAGCCAGTTGGGCAATAAAAGGTCCACAGTACTGGCCTTCAGTGTGGTTTGTAATCATCCCTTGTATGGCCTAACACCACAAATTTGTATTGCATATTGAAATAGAAAGCCCTAAAGTGTTCAAAAATATGAGCATTATTATTCTGAGTCTGTAGAAGAGCAGAGAAAGCAGCTTGCCTAGGACTGCAGAAAGAGGTTGTCCTAAAGTTTGAAATATTTGTAGCACTTGGCACGTGGACTTGTATACAACCCTTAGAGAACATACTGTTTCGCAGGGGAAAAAAAGTCACATTGCATATGTCCACTAGAGCCGTAAATGCACAACAGAGCCATTTGCACAAGCTCAGAAATCTTAGCTTTTTTTTTCTTTAAAGATGAAGCTGCTCTAATGTATGCCATTTTTTTTCTCATTATTGTGAAGGAAAATCACTCAGTTTAAAAATGGTAAGCGGAGGATAACAACTTCAAGTTGGGCACTTTTTTGCTACTGTTGTTAGTAATTGGAACAAATTCTTCCTTTGCTCTTGCTACACTACCCCAGGATAAGCAATTGGGCTTGTTTTAGATGCTGAGAACTCTGGCTGTATCCTAACCAGTGGTAACGCTCCCTTAAAACATACAAGCAGTCTAGCTGACCTGCAGTAGACTACTTGTGCTGTTAAAATTAAGGGCACGCTAAGTGCTTAGCTATGTGAATATGGAGCCCTTCAACGTCTGCTCAAGGCAAGGAGAAGTTCTCAATGAAAGAAATACATAAGGAAGTCACAGCAACAGGAATGCTGGGTATGAAAGACGTGCAGGATTGGACCCTGAGCCTGATGAACAAGTATTACTGAATTGCATTCATTCACATAGCAGCATCCATAAGATACAGCTCATCAGTGTCTGCTGCTTCAAATACTTCAAGTCAAAACAAGCGTGAGTGATTTGATGTGTCTACATGGCATAATTAGAGATGTAAACAATGACTGCCATTGCAGAAACTAGAGCAATATGCTAAGTAATTACCTGAGTTATTTCAGTCTGGCTATATTCTGCATCATTAGTATAATTACGGGATTAAATTCAAGCCCATCATACCTTTGGTAGTTCAGTTTGTGCACAACCTCATCCTCAATTTGTATGATGTTTCCTTGATCACCAGGGTGGCCCATGCTCTCCCCCATTTTTCGTTATCTGAGCCACAAAGGAAAGACCCATTAATGAAAACAAGGTTAATTATGCTTTCATCAGAATGGCTTCAGAAGGGAGTCCTTTTGAGAAACAGCGGAGTGGGGAGTGCATTCGTTCTACTCCCTTCCTCCTTAAAAAATAAAGTAAAACCACACAACGAATGTCTCTATATACATTTCAGAGTTCTTTTCAGGCCTAATATGCCCATGTGAATGTACCACACATGAGTGAAGCATGAATAATATGTGACTATTTTTCCTTTTTTTTCCTATATTGCTCAGCACTCTATTTTTCTAACTCTTCCCAAGAGCAAGAAGGAAACCATTTCCCTGCCCCCTTCCTCTTTGTTTCTTTTTCTTCTTATTCAGGACTGGGCTTGTAGTGAATCTGTTAGGACTATTGTGCTATATTCATCAGTTCTAGTTGGTGCAGCTCATGTGTGAATCGAGGCTCTTTTCTCTATGAGAAAAGATATTTCCCTTTATAGTGTCCTAAGTCAATTAGTGTCTTGGCCTTATATATTTTTTCCCTTCCAGCCAGACATATGATAAGTATTTTCCCTAAAGCCCTTTTTATTATTTGTCATATTATAAAGACCAGAGTACCTTAAACATACATATGGTTTAGTTCATGTATACTTAACACACAGTGAAAAGGTCATGAAAGGTAACACAGCACCACCTTCTTATAAATAAAGGACAAGATCTGATGGACAACTCTTATCACTCTCAATATAACGTGGTTAACAAAGAACCTACAAAATTTTTGTCTTTGCATAGGACAGTGACGGTTTTCCCCTTAAACAAGTAAGGTCAGTTACATCAGCCAAGGGTTGACTCTCAACTCAACACACTGTGAAGCCTCAGAAGAACATGAAGAATAAAGCAAAAGACATACAAAAAGTGGTTTTAGTACAGATTGCTGGAAAAACAACCTCTACCCATGTTAAAACCTTTGGGCTTGATTGCATGGATGCTCCAAGCACAAAAATCCATCAGGTTTCAGCTTTAATGATATTTGGTTGTTTTATGTGGGTGAAGATGGAATGCAAAGCCAGTGGAAGTTGTCTGGTTCTTTTTTCCATACCATGCAGGTATAAAGCTCATTGTATTCCAGTGCTAATCCCACTGGACACCAGCTTAAGTTTCAAGTGCAGTCAGGCCCAAATTAGACCAGCTACAAAATCTACAGAAGCCTCCTGGCTTCAGCACACAATGTTGTCATGTCCCATGGGACAGAGTCAACAAACACTGCGACATGGTGCACCGACCCAACTCATCTTGTGGGAGAGGGAGGGTCAGTGTCAAAAGCACAAGTCCTCAACTTCTGCTGCAAGCGAAGGCTATGCAGCAGCAATTGCTGCAATATCCTACTGCAAGATTACTGTAAATGCAATGCATGTTTTCTTCAGGCCTCCCCAGCAGTTTTACCCCTAGTCATCACTGTATGAGCCTAATGCAGTCCTTAGTCCAAGACCATCTCTTCTGTTGCTTCAGTGAAACTAATACAAATAGAAATTAATTGTATTAGAAGTTGGCAGTTGTGCATACAATCATTGACCCCAGAAAACAACTGGAAATTAAGAGAGTTCAAGGAGCCTTCCCCTAGAAGGACTAGGTTTCAATGGGAATAGTTAAAAAGAATTTGACTTAAAAAAATTAAAGATGAGTTAGCAAAGAATGATGCAATACAGACTTCTTATGGAAAATGCATATTGTCTAAGCAGAACCAGAAATTAACAAACGAAGAAATTATAAATATCTAAAGATAAAGGAAAAAGGGTTCTGAAGAACTCTAGAAGGGAATTTACCAATGAGGGCTGAAAACCTTACTTAACTTCAATGCAGGGACTAACCATCAAAGAGATTTTCACAACCTCTGTAGATGGGAACCTCTGCATGAACAGGGGTTCATTGCTGCAGGAACACCATTTTGGTGCCAGACTCTTCTTTTATGCCAGACCCTAGCAGTGTCATCACTAACACTAAATGATTTAATTATATAAGGCAAGGAGACAGGATAACACAATCTTATCTTAATCTAAGTATGGTAAAAATCGCGTCTACTGGCTAGTTTGTTGATCAAGCTGCTTCTCTTCAGTTGTTGCCTGTGAAACACTAAGGCTTGTTTTTCCTCTCCTACCGCTTAGGTTTCTCAGTTGCCTTATTTCCCATAACTCAAGCAGAGGTGACAAAAACTGCCTAGAATGGTTACTTGTAGCTGCTAACCTAGTACTCATATTTTTTCTCCTCCAATCACTAGTGAATATCCTATGTTAGTTCTTATGCTATCTCATGGTAACTACTGCACTTAGGCCTACTAAAAAAGTTAAGATTAAATGAGAGGTACGTACAGTTAGCTAGATGTTTCTTATCCAAACAAGAGATGTATGTTCCACTATTGTGTGCAATTTTCTTTGAACTGTATTTACTTTTGGAAACCCGTTTGACAGTGTATATTCCCAGTGCATGCTCTATTTAAAAAAAAAAAAAAAAGGTAATGGTTTTGTGAGGATCTGTTTTCTTTGCATTTCAATTGCTTTCTCATAGCATTTGTGATCAAAACCCCATAATGCTGCTTGTGCACTGAACCTTCTGAACAAAAAGATCTGGAATTAAAAGCACTGTTAATATTATAAGGATACTGTTTGCTCACAGGGTCCCAAATGCAAAGCAAGATTTGCTTGTTGCTGCAAGAAATTTCTAATAATTCAGCTTGCAGGACTGAATGGGAACAGAGGAGGAACAGTCTTTGTGAGGACTAAAGGCAACAGGGGATGCCTTCTCCCTCAGCCCTGAAGATATTCCCCATAAGAATTGGAAGCTTTTCTGCCTCTGAGCATTTTGGAGTGATGTAACTACACAAACACAGCTTCATCAGTGCAAATCACTAGGGAGCTCTGATCGCTCCCATGTACAACTATGTGTCAGCACAATTAAACACAGATGCCCATTAAGCCCATGCTTAGAATTAGGCACAGAATCGGAGCTTTGTAGCAAAATGCTTCAATGAGACCAGAATTTCAGTTTTCTTTTCCCTACTAAAAAGAGTCATGAGGAAGGATCTAGAGAAGACAGAAGCATCTGCATAGATGAAAAAGAGATGAGAGACCTTGGGAAGACCTACGGGGAATAAGAAAACAGACAGTCTAAAGCTTGAAAAGCACAGCAGCATTCTTGTCTTCTTAGCTGCACAGAAAAATCAATGCTAGGGCCTTGTACCTTCCTATCCTGAAAGGAAACAAGAAACACAAAGGCAAAACAGCATAAATACCAGCCATCTGCTTGGGGGGAGCTGCCAGTCACGTGGTTTCCAATAGGTGATGGACGGAGGCAAGCCCGTCCTTCTGGCAGGTGGGGCAGCGGCAAGCTTTTGTTCCTGCCTTGCCTTGACTCAAAAATGCCACCTTCTTTTGAGCAAGAAGTTGAGCAACCTCTCTCTTTAGAGCAGCTTGAGTCCACCACATGCCAGAAAAAAACCTGTCTCCAACGTAGTTAAGAATATAACTATTTTATATATAGCCAGCCACTCATGCAGCAGCTGAGTAAAACAAGGGAAACTCTTTCAACTTCCTCTTCTCCACAATTTTAATTTTAAAAAAGCGTGTGTGTGTGTGTGTGTGTGATTCAACTGCTTCCTAATTGTTCCCCAGCTTCCTGTCAAAAAGGTCTGGACCTAAATCCCAGGAAACTTCTCACTCCCTGTCTGAGGCAGGACTCGGGAGAACAATAGCTGGCTACAGTCAATGGTGCTGCAGCAGAGGCTTGGTAAAACACATGTTTGCATCGCTATCTTCTACTGAGAAGTGCCAGTATATAATAGCAGCACCTAACAGTTACAGCAGAAAAGTATTAGTAATTCTAAGTGCTGAAAATCACCAACTGATTTATCTTTCAGCTTCTCTGATGGTTGCTAGCAAGAATTATCTCCCTTTAAAAAACAGATGGATGGAATATAAAGGTCTACAAAGAAATATACCACAGTACAACCCAAAACCATGGCACAGTGTGGTTTAAAACAGAAGAGCTCATTTTTCCTAACACCATCATTTTTCATCTTGATTTCAGTTCCAAGGATTGGTGATGCCATAACACCTGAGATGGTGAAACAGGGTGGCCCTAGAGTCATTATTCTTCATGTCCTTCATAGAATCATAGAATCATAGAATCATTTGGTTGGAAAAAACCTTTAAGATCATCAAGTCCAACCGTACCTGTCCACTACTAAACCATGTCCCTAAGCACCTCGTCTACCCGTCTTTTAAATACCTCCAGGGATGGGGACTCCACCACTTCCCTGGGCAGCCCGTTCCAATACTTGACAACCCTCTCCGTGAAGAAGTTTTTCCTAATATCCAATCTAAACCTCCCCTGGCGCAACTTGAGTCCATTGCCTCTCATCCCATCACTTTCTACTTGGGAGAAGAGACCAACCTCCTTTCAGGTAGTTGTAGAGAGCAATAAGGTCTCCCCTCAGCCTCCTCTTCTCCAGGCTAAACAACCCCAGATCTCTCAGCCACTCCTCATAAGACTTGTTCTCTAGACCCTTCACCAGCTTTGTTGCCCTTCTCTGGACATGCTCCAGCAACTCAATGTCCTTCTTGTACTGAGGGAGCCAAAACTGAACACAGTACTCGAGGTGCGGCCTCACCAGTGACAAGTACAGGGGAAGGATGACCTCCCTAGTCCTGCTGGCCACACTATTCCTGATACAAGCCAGGATGCCGTTGGCCTTCTTGGCCACCTGGGCACACTGCTGGCTCATATTCAGTCGGCTGTTGACCAACACCCCCAGATCCCTCTCTGCCAAGCAGCTTTCCAGCCACTCATACCCAAGAGCGTAGCGTTGCATGGGGTTTTTGTGGCCCAAGTGCAGGACCCGGCACTTGGCCTTAAATGGCACTTAAATGGCACTTGGCCTTCTCAATGCTATATCACAACCTTCAAACCTGAGAAGCGGTTTCTTTCAGTCTAAGCCCAAAAGCTATTTATGCCGTTGTAGTTTTCCAAAGCCATATTTGGTACTCAAATGAGTTGGCCTAATTTTCGCAGAAAAAACAACCCTTCTTTGCCTCCTGGAGCAATGACAAAGTTGTCCAGCACGGAAGACAAAGCCTGAGTAGCGACCCCTTCACGTGGTTGCCACTACCAGACAAGAGACACCAGCACATGACTGAGGGAAATAAATATTAGAATACATAACAGGCTATGTTCTTCTATAAAGTTGCCATTGTCTCCAGCTTACTTCCCACCATTGTCAGCATAAAACTATCAAAAATACATAATCCTTTCCAGGTTGCTTCAATACACATGGTAAGATCTCCCCTATAAAGGTCTTCCTCTTCAAATCCTGCTCAGATTTCTTCTGATAGCAGGGGACATAAAAAAAAGCAGTAGATTTGCGGCTGACTTCTTTGAGAAGAAGGTGAACAGTCATCTCTTCTTTTTCTCTCACATTGCTGACACTCAGTTGAGTCTCCCATTCAGCACTGGGATCATCCAAGATATCAGCTGTTCCCACCGATTTGGAAACTTGAAAAAACAGTTATGAAAACAGCCAACAGGACTGGAGGGCCAGATCCTGTTTGTCTGGCTTTGAGGCAGAACTGCACATTGAATCAGTCCTTCTTTCTGCAAGAAAGCACAAAGCACAGATGTGGTTGTATAAGCATCAGTGGCTTACTCGGGGACATGCGGTCAGACCGCAGCACATCAGATAAATTAAGAGGCCAGGCGGAGCTCAACATTCTTTGTCCTGTTGAGAACTGGGAAGTCTGATGATCAAACTCTCTCAAAATCAGCCTTCTTACTAGAAGCATCTCTGCATATGAATGTCTGGTGCCTACCCACAGGCGCTCAAGCTTGACCAAGTCACACAGCCTAAAAATGTCAAGATCACCAAGGAAATTCTGTGAAAAAACAGGAATAAAACCCTTATTGTCCTATTACTACAAGGCTTGCTTTCTTCCTTTGTTACAGTAACTCATTTTGTACAGATTTAACAAGCTAAATCTTAAAGTCCTTCCTAAAACAGATTTGGATCCAAGCTGCCCTGCGTACTAGCTGGCATAACTGAGGTCAGAATTCAGACTTTCGTACTTCTTCATTCCTTTCCAGGCAGCTCTCCTGCTCCTTCAAAATGAAGTGTAGATGCCAGTTACAGAAGTAAGAGTTCATCTCTACGTAAGTAATTAGAAGTGCATTTTTTTGCTATATGTTTTGCCTTATTAATAGCACCATGGTATTTCTGGAAAGTAATGGTGGCTTTAACAACTAATGATCATTTTAGAAATAGAAGTAACACTTTGCTTTGATTTTCCTAATAAGATTCAAGAAACACAGCAGAAAGCCCTGTTGTGCATCTCAGTGTCCCACGGAGATCATTACCGGGGCGCATGAGTTTAACAGAAGTGCCATCGCCACCTTTTTATTCCCAAGGAGAGGAAAGACGGCTGGAAGGAATTCATCACAGTTATTAGGCCACAGGTTTCTTGTGCTCTGAAAGGATCACCGAGCTCTTAACTCCTTAAAGAAATGGTCTTCAGAGAGCTCAAGGGCTTGCTTCTGCGCCAGGGGGGAATACTCTGAGGAACAACCCCTGGCTTCAGTGCTGGCTGGGGCCTGCCTGGCTGGGGAGCAACGCTGCTGAGAAAGACCTGGGGGTGGTGGTGAGCAGCAACCTGGGCACCAGCCACAGCCTGCATGGCAGCCAGGAAGGCCAGCAGCATCCCAGGCTGTACCAGCAGCATCCCGGGCAGCAGATTGAGGGCAGTGATTATTTCCTTTTACTTGGCATTCATGAGACTGCACCTAGAATAGGGCATCCAGTTTTGGCCCCAGGGTGAGAATGAGGACAGTCACGTAGGACAAGTCCAGGGGAGGGCCAGGGGCTGGCACACAGGTCTGTGAGGAGATGCTGAGGGACCAAAGCTTGTTCAGCCTCGAGAAGGGATGGCTTCGAGGACCTGACGGCAAACATCCAGCACTTTTGAGAAGAGGTAAGGAGGGAGGTGCACAGCAGAGAGACAATGGCCACAAATTGAAACAGGGATAGAAGGGGGAAAACTCTGCATTGGGACACTCAGGCAGCAGTTCAGGTTGCTGAGAGAGGCTGTGCAACCTCGGTCCTTGGAGGATTTCAGGACCTGACTGGATAAAGCCCTGAGCAACCTGGTCTGATCTCATCGCTAATCCAGCTTTGGGCAGGAGGTTGGACTAGAGACCTCGTGAGGTCTCTTCTAACCTAAATGGTTTTACAAAAATTACAAAGCAATAAAAGTTGCAAGATACCTCCACAAACAAGTAAAAAAAAATTCCACCCCTTGTCACAGTAGAACTGCAAAGTTTTAGGAAGCATGATTTTTCAGATGCAATGTATAAAACCAAAACCGAACACTCCTCCTCTTCCTCAACAACATGTAATAACAAGCCATCATACTAAAATCTACTCCAGATATCATTATCTGACACTTAAACTTTGTCCTGGCCTGTCACTTCAGAGATTAATGCGTTTAGGATTCAGAAGATATAAATTCTTTCCTTTCTTCTGGCAGGTATTCATAGCAAAGCAAAGAAAGGAGTGTTTTATTAAAGCTTAACTGCTCTTGAAGCTTTGGAAATAGGACTTTTGCCTATTTCTTCCAAGAAAATCCCTGCTCCCCTGCTCTACAAGCATAAAACCAGACTAAATCCACTCGTGTCATCCAGGGAGATTCTTATCCTGTTTACACTGGCCCAAGTCAACAACTTCCCAAGAAAGAAATTCCTCTTGATCTACACCATGGGGACTGAGAAATGCACACCCCGCTGAATCTCAGCATAAACTACTGTACAAGAAAAAAAAGAATCAAGCTAGGTATTGCTTAAGAAGAATGAAAAGGCATCAAAAGAAAGCAGTTAGTGCATATCATTCTTTGTTGGCACAGGTAGGAAGCTGCATAACACTCTCAGCTCCTAAAGTTACATGCCACATAAGTTGGCCAAAGAGGCCCATGGGACCTGAGCAGGGAAGGCTGCTCTCCACCATCTGCACAAAGACTTCTAAAGTCCCCTCACCTGTACGGGGTATATGCATGAAATGTCCAGAGTGCTTATTGCATGTCCCATCAAAGGGCCAGACAGGGTACTGCCTTCTCACAGAAATGAAAGGAGTCAGAAACCACTTGCAGCTCATACCACTGCATTAGCTCTTTTAACTTCAAAAACCATGGGCCTGGCTTAATTCTTCATAATGACCTAGGTCGGTGATGACCAACTTGAGAAAGATGTGCAGGATCAGGTTCCACATGAAGAACAGTTTTGAACTAGATCCTGGGTGTATTATAGGTTTTTGATCTGGAAAGACCATCTATATGACAACTTACAGGGTGAAGAGTAAGCTCTGTGCTGAAAACTTACCTCATTGCATGCTTTGAAATGCTACACTCTGTTTTCAAATGAACTCCCATTCCTGCTTGGGTAACACAAGTTTAAATACTCCTTCATATCCATCTGTATTTTAAAAAGCATTCCAGAATGAACCCCCTCCACGCCGCAAGAAAAATGCTTTGGGGAATTTGTAGGAGGATTAGAGCTTTAACAACAACATGCAGAATAAAATATTAAAATCATATAATGCCTTTTCAGAAACCAGCCTTTCAAAAAGTGGCATTTTCTTTGGCAGTTCTGTGGTAGAAAGCCCTGCCCATGAATCTTCTCTGCTTTGAATTCTTAGCACTTTTGCAAAATAGGAAAAACTGAATCTGGAGCATAAGGACTGTAATTATACTCCATCATTCAAAATAAGGGGGAATAAAAAGCACATGCTTCCTTGAGTCTTAAAGAAGTAATGGTCGTGACCATGAAGGAGATGGTAAAGCCTCAGGATAAAATTCCAGCTTTGCTGAAGTTGACAAGGGCTCTACCATAAGATTTCACACTTAGGCTTTTACTCCGAGGGCTTGAACCCGGCCTTGTGCTGGTGTAGGTCTCGTTTTAATGTTGGCGTGTAATGATGCACAACTCCCACATTTCAAAGGGAAAAACCCTGGGTGCAAAATTCTTTTCCTCTGCCTCACCCACACAAAAAGAAGTCTTTAGTTAAGTAATTAATACAGGAATTTTCAATAAACAGAAAATACATTTTTCTATGTTCAAGAATAACAAATTTCAATTCTAGGTAATATTTAGCAGCCTGTAATTACAAGAAGTTTACAAAGCTTTTCCTTGCAAAACACAAGGGATAATTAAACTTTTTCCTTCAGAGAAAATATGGTATCATTCACTATAACCAAAGTTATAAATGGGGCTAATGAAGAATTTTGTTATGTGTATGGACTGCACTCTTTTCAGGAGGGTGCTGTGTGTCTCCAACATACCCCTCTAGACAGGTAAAGATGTTCCAGAAACAGATCTGGTGCTTATAATGGGAAGAAGGACAATGATCATGAACGATTGTGTAAAACAAAGATTAAAAATAGTATTTTTACATTGTGTATATATCCCAATAAATGCAAGAAGGAACTATTAGCACTCAGAGGATTTAATTCTTCCCTTTCTTGTAACGTTTCCAGTGTGAATTTTTGGGGTTCCTACTAACAATCAGTGACAGAAAGATAAATAAAGAATAGCATTTAAAAAGGGAAATCCCATTGCTCAGTTTTGCTTGTCTGCAAAAAATGTATTGCCCACAAAGGAACACAAAGGAAGACGAAAGAGAAAGTGACAGTTTCTCTTGTCGTGGTGGGAAGCAGAAGAAAAACTATGGTGTATTTGCTGGCAACCCCTTGCATACCGACCTGAAGCATGATGTAATAGCAGCTCTCAACTGCATTTAGGAGCAATTTCACCTTCACTATACTTGAAGTGAAAACTTTCATGAACAGTGCCTCATTACAACATACTGTCATGCATGTGCCGCATCATGTGTCATGCTGTATAGGCTTGCATAGTGATACACTAAAGATCAGTGATACACATCAGACATGATAAGTATTTACCACTTGGTTCAAAAGGAAGCACATTTTAATGCTACTGCTATCTAGTCTTATCACATATATTTTGTTAAGCATTCATACCTTGCTTCCAAATTATGTTTTGCATCATGCCCGTAACCCTGTAATTCTGGTTGGATCAGATCATCTGCCACAGATTGTTCCCAAGACCTGCCCAGAAGTAATACAGTTTTGGAAAAGCTTTTTTAGAAGTCTCTCAGGTCATTCCTTCTTATCTCTCATCACTTCTGGTACAGGACTATAGCTACAACCCAAAAGCACCTGTTAATACAGTACGTTGCACCTGGCATATATTTTACATACTCTTTTGCAACAGGCGATATTATGTTGTTGTTATGTTTGATTGTGCCTTGAATAAATCTCAGCAAGATATTACAAACATTTCAATTTTAGATTTATTCTCAAAGACGTTCTCCTTGGGTAGTTCTCATGCTCCATAATTTACCTTCATTTTAATCTACTTTCAAGGATTAAATCTCAAATGTTCTTGCTGTACCCAAAGAGAATTAAACGTACTGGAAATGGTAAAGCCTGTAATATCATCATCTTCTCTTTTGCAATGTTTATGGTCATTCCCTGTCCTGTGATACATGATGGAGTCATTCCCCTGAAAGCAAGGTGGGACAGTATAGAAGGAAACAGGTTCTGTTAAACTACTGCCATGCTTTAAATGACGCATAACTCTTATGGTCATTGACTGTGAGTAACAAAGTAGTCATTTAAGTGGCAATAAGTCCTGGTTTTGGACTATGTTAACTCTTCCGGGGTCATTTGGACTAACAAATGAAGTAAGATCTTTCCTTGACATCTATTCCCCCCAAACAAGAGAGATCAAATTATTTCAGACAAGCACGCTATAGTATTATTACAGCATGTTGCACTGGATCACCTAATGCTTCCAGACTCATGCTGACCTCTCCCTTTGCTGCTCCAGTCCCCTCAGAAGTAAAAGGACCAAAAAGCTTGGGTGCAAGATCTTCCACTATGTAGAATATTTCCACATAGTCTTAAAGCTGATACCTGACAAAGCATCAGAACTCAAGAACTTCTAGTTCAAAATTAAATAGTCCTTATACATGTAGCAGCAGAAAAATGTAGTCCAAAAGAAGTTAGGGAAGAAGAGTATCTACTGAATGCTCCATGTTGTCATTTTCATTAAGATCCTGAGGTCTTATTATTTGTCTTACTGTAGGATTAGACATTCTAGAAAAAAAAAATAAAAACATCAGGGCCTAAAGAAAGTTATTATTTGGTGTGCCTATTTAAAGATAAACAAATCCCCTGCTTACGCATGCTCTTTTCTCATCTTTCTGACATCACTGGATTTTGGCTTATGTGCTTTTTAAATCCTGTCTGAAGAAACGCTTTCCTAGCTGGGGCCTAAATAGTTCAGAAGGCACAACTGAGGGCTAAAACATGACAATAGGATCATCAGCATTTTGCAGTTAAGGAAACAAGAGAAAAGGAGAGGAGAGGAGAGCAGCAAGGCTGAAGGTGCTCTGGAGCCCCAAAGCCCTCTTGGTGTCACCTTGGACCTCCACTGTGGTGTGGCCCCTGCAAATACGACTAGGAATGGTATTTTTAGATCATGGGAATAGAAGAGCTTTTCTTCACCCCAAGTATTGAGTCTAGTCAGCTTATTTGTCCTTCTTACCTTAGTCAGACATAAATGCTGGAGTGGAAGATGACATCTGACTCACTTCCACAGTAATTGATTGTGATTTCATAAAAGCGTTGTTAATGTTATTGATTCAGACAGAAGGAAATTGAAATAGATAAATAATAGTTAACAATTACACATATACCAACTATAATCATGCTACATACATGTAAAACCCTTCATTCAAGGAATTACAGCACATCTGATTAAATATGATGGAAAGCATATGTAATAATGTATTTTAGCAGTGACAAGTGTTCCTACTCACTAAGTGGTTCAAGTATAACACGGATAGACACTCTAAAAGGTTAATTCAGAATAAAACACCAAACTAGGATCAAGGAGATCCACCTCTAATTCTCCCCAGCAACAGAAGTTTCTCCTGAAACTTTTATCAAGTCTCTTCTAATCAGCATTATCTGTCAAATTATTTTCTCTACTCTAAGAAACTCCAGTATTTCAGTAACTTCCCTTAGTTTGTGTCAGTGCCGTAGGCTCTTCACTGCGTTAGCAGAGACCAAGCCTGAGTGCCTTGATACAGATCAAGAATTCATATGTGATCTTCTAAACTTCAGGACATTTTGTGGGGATGCAAATGACCAGTTTGGCTATAGGACTTTGCCTTTGATTATTCTCTTCTGTAGTCAAAATTCTAATCCCAGTAACAGATTTCCACTTCTAACTTTTCAGAAGCACAGGTAGTCGGAAATCACTCTTCAGTTCAATTCCTCTAGATGCAGGCAACATTTCTCTTGGTGTCTTTACAACCCACAACACCATGAAATATGCATTTAGCTTTGCTAAGGCAAAACACCCCAGAAAATGGCATAGTCAGGACCCCACGAATACAGCTCCCTTCAGCTGCCTGCAGAGCAGCACCCAGTTTTAGTACCTTATGGTCCTTTCTTGCCCGCACACAGCAGTTCATTAACCTCTAGGTCGTCCTGATGAAAATCCTTGTGAGACCAATCCAGACTGCAGACTGGCTGGAAGAAAGCCTTGGGTTTGTAAAAAAAAAAAAAAAAAAAAAAAAAGTCGTTCACCTTTCTGGTTGCATAGCATGGCCCCACAAGCAATTGCTCTGGCTCCTGTTTGGAAGAGGAGGGCAGCAGAAACAAACCACACTCGAATTTAGCTGGTCCTGTATTCTAGTTTCATTTTAGTCAGCAGCAAATCTCACATTTACTTTATCAGATCTTAAGTTTATACATGTTTTCTTCTATTTGTCACTTCAAAAGCTCAGTTTGTCATAACTGGTTCCTACTCTGAGTTTCCCCTTAAGCACTTCAAATGCTCTCTGTCTAGACACTACTTCTATATATCAGGTCAAAATTATTTTCTCAGTTGTGCTCAGCTCTGGGCAATAACTCCCTCCTGTGTGCTAAATGCTACAAAGACCTTCCCCTTCAAAAACTGAAAGGAGGATAAAAGCAGTATTTTCCTCACATAGAAGTAGCCCTCCCCTCCCTTTGCAGACCCAAAGAAAAATGTTTAAAAGTGAGTTTTCACTGAAACTCTTCCCACTTTCATTTGCCTTTCTTTTCATTCTGAGATGTGTTACAAAAAGGATCAGAAAAACAAGTTGCTGTATTTGGTTGGTTTCTGTATTTGGTTGGTTGTTTTGAAATCCATCAAAAGTTTTTTCTCCTCAATTTCAGATCCAAAATTTTTTCCAGGAAAAGAACATAAAGAGTAATAGAAAGCAATACCAGCTTCTCTCCTCTCCACCAGGAATAAAAAAAATTTTTAAAAGAGAAATTATGGTCTCTCTACACACATATATACACTGACTCTTTTATCTTCTCCATTAGAAATATAGGACATTTAAGAGCATTTTACTACCCTATTAAATGTCCTTCATGATTTTATTCATGTTTGCAGAAAATGAAGTCTATTTTCAGTCGGCACTCCATAAGAGCATAAGCATTTTAAGAGCTCGTTCGGCAGAACAACTTATCAGAAGTTGCTCCTGTTCATAGGAGTCAGACACGGCATTCCCAGGCACAGTGCAACCCTGCTCCGTAAGCAGCTTCATAAAGAAAGAGAGATTCAACTTTGCCCAATCCTTCTTTCTTAAACAAAATTAACTGAAGGGTTGAAATTTCAAGGGTTGGTATGTGTTCAGCCAAGACTAGTGGGTGACTTCTGCCTTCAGCAGCAAGGAAGTAACTCCACCCTCGCCAAGCGTGACAGTTGCCAACATCAGAAAGCAGCCTGGAACACCTTCAAAGTCAAGCTCAGCCTTTACTTCACGGATGCAAATCCAGAGGAATGCCATGTATCCCTGGAATTGCATTAACAACCCATGTTGGATGATGGGATTTGGTCCATGTACATCAATAAAACTATTCTCAAGTTGAATGTTGGTTACTGGGGACAACAGAGGTATTTGGGTGCACCAGGAGTCCAGCGCAAAACCAACCTGGGCACACTGAAACATAATGAACGCCTCTGTGAGGACGAGAGGAAAAGGAAATTCTTTGCACATATACAAACCAGATTTTTATCATTTGAAAAGGGTTCTTTTAAGGACACTCCACAAGGACAGGTTTGGGAGTTTTTTTGATAGCTGCTATGTCACTTCCTTCTTGTCTAGCAAAAGATGAATTAATGCTTTTTGACAAACTCGTACTCACAACTCAGGTAATTCCTAGCCAGCCATCACATACCATACAATTTAAAACAGCATAAAAATAAAATAATGTGGAAAGTTTGGAGTTTTTAAGAGCAACCTTTTACAATTTCAGCTCGAACTTGCTGCCACCAAAGACAGTTGGTGCTCTGGGGCTTGCAACAGTGGCAGCCTTAGCTTTCAGCTCTGGACACTTGATCCAAAAAGAGCTTATTTTCAGGTCAGTTCTTCTGAAAGTCTAAGTCTAATGGTAGAGGACACTACCACTATACCATCATGTAAAGACCATTTGCAGTTATAAGTTTAAGCTATTTTTTAATAGGAAATGCTGGACAATATGTGCACTGGGCTTGCTGGTGTACACATTTGGGAATCAGAACAAGGAAGAAAGGTAAGAAAGATCTCTTTGTACTGCTGGATACTGGCCTACTGCTCTTGGGAGTTCTGCAAGCTGCAGAACTGCAAGCCCCGTCAACTGCAATCCTGGCCTTGGTAAACTTAGTAATGCAAGGGAGCAGTAGAGCTTACAATGTAGGAAAGAGAAGAATCCTAGAATACAAGACATGGAAGGTTAACACAAGCCAATGAAAAGCCATTTTTGGTACCTGAACATTCACTTACACTTTTGTCGTAAACATAAATGGGACAGTTTAGTTGTAGGATACAGGAGGAAGACCACAGAAATGCCTTCTCTGAAAACTTTACTAACAGGAAAGTATTTTATTCTAATACATTCAGCATGTCCTTTTGAGATCTATTATCCATATGCATTAAGTTCTTACTGCTGCTTTAAAACCAAAAAGGTCTCTGTGAAGGCCCTGGATACCCTAAGTAATGGAGACTGACTAAGAGCTACTGATGCAGAAGGGCCCACAGAAACAATCTCCTCATGTTCAAGCTGATGTTCTTGGGCACTCTGTAATTTCCATCACTGCTGAATGTGATCAGTGCTAACACTGTAAGGAAAGCTGGAGACATCTATGGGCAGAAACCTATTGATCTGAGTTGGAATGTGTTTAAGGTCACCTCCCAACAAGAGGGTGAGATAAAGAACGGCTGGTACCTTGTTGGCAGCCCGGGCCGCATCTGCAGTTGTGCAGATCACACAACAGCAGGCATTAATACTCCAGTCTGCCACAGCTCCCTCCCTTGCCTTAGCTCTGCTTGCCTCCTGGCATGCTTTAAAAGGTGACACCCTGGAAGGCCTGGCATAGGGGAGGACTGGGCAGTTTGGAGCACATCAGAAACCCCTGGCAGGATGGAGCAGGGAAGGGAGGAAAGGAGCAGTGAGAGACACACGCAGTCCCCCCAATGAGAGCAGAGAGGAGGCTGCTATATAGCAAAGGGCAGCGCTCGCAGCCCCTGCCAGGCAGCTGCGGGACACGCACTCTGAAAAGGAGGATGGTAAGACACATAGAAAGTTTGTAGTCGCAAGAAGTACTGCAATGCAAAAATCCTCCCAAGTGCCATGAAATACAGCCTATGGGAGCAACAAAGCATGTAACTTTGTAGTTCAGATGCAAAACCAAGTCATGCCAGTTCTTAGTAAGTGACCTCTTAGATGTATGTATGCATGCATAACAAGATGAGACAGTTGTGTGCAAAGGAAGAGCCAGCATCAGTGATTGGATATAAAATGACAAGCCTTTTCAAAATAATGCATTTGTTTCAGATAAGGTTTAGATTAACAGGCTTTTAGGATAAGCCGTTGCAGTCCATCTAATCTCACAAAGGCCTCAGAGCTGTAGAGCTGGAAACCAAGGATTAAATCTGAATATGGTTCTAGATCAGTTTTGACAAAAACTTCTAGAAAACTCTTCCGAGGTGGCAACAGCCACTGTGCAAAGACTTTCAGGGCTGTGTCAAGGCTCCTCTCAGGTCAGATCCCAGCTCCAAGAGGAAGTGGACCATCTTCTTAGAGTTTCAGATCCTACCTAGAACCACCATCTGCACCTGGGGACTGACATCTGGAAAACACATGCATATATGCAACAGGGGAGAAGCACAATGTGCAACTTGAATTTCTCTCCAGGGGAAAAGAAAATAGCAGGAGGCAAGAAAAATAAGAGATTCCATATAAAATAGGGAGAAGGTGGTTGTAATAAATGTATCAGCCCATGAACAGCACTTTCCAGTTTGGAGGCAATAGAAGTGCAGTCATGAGCAAGATTTGAGGCATGACAGAAAAAGTCAGAGAGGTTAATTGCCAAGAAGAAAAACACCAGATGTGAAGCACCAGCTCATGAAATCATGTGAGTTTTGCCACTGATTTCAGTGCAGCCAAGCCTTTGCTGCAGGTTTCTTTAGAGCAAGCTACGGTAATTTCCTTGAGCTGCAAAGGAAAGCGTGGAATTTCCTTTCTTTCCGTCCCTTGAGACATTTTCAAGTTTACTGAATAAGGCACAATGAGGACTTTGCATATGCCAGGGTAAATCACAGCCTTTGTATAATTTCCCCTGCATCTGCTGGAACAGTATTCACACCAGGGTTAACTTTGGCTTGGTAGCCTCAGTGGATGTCTCACTCGTGTTGGCAGTCCCTCACAGAGCTTGTTCCTGCTCCAATGTATTATCTGTAAATCTCAGGTCTCTGTTAAAGACTGATTTCCAAGCATCTCATGTCAAATTCTTTATGCTGCACCACAGTCTGGGACAGAAGACGAAGGCAGCACATTTCATTAGAATGACTAAATGTTACAGAATACGGCACAGGCACTAATATCTAGGACGGCTGCTCTCCAAAACCCATGCCAAATTTACATTTACATGATGTAGAAACCCTCAAAACAGAACCCAATAGATGCTACAAAAATAACTGTGCTCATTTCAAGACTCAACTCCATGCATCTAGAACATGCAGCTCACTTTCTGTCACTGCAAACTAAAGGAACCTTGTAGAAAAGGAAGCAGCATCCATTGGTATAGTCCCACTGCCCTTCTGAAACCCTCTTTGGTGCTTGTGCCTCTTCACCCACAGCAGGTATCCCATTTCTGTTCTGAGCTGCACGCTTACTCCATTTTGAGAAAGTCAGCCACTATTTTCTGTCTTCATAGCTCCAACCCAAAAGGGTTGCCTTTCAAGACAACCTGCAAAGTCCACAAGAAGCCTTCCCTCTGTCTCTGGGCTCAATTCTACTTTGGTCCTCCATGGTCTAAAATAGCCTTTCAGCCCTCCCCAGGCAATGTAATCTCTAATAAACTTCAATCAGAAAAACGTTTCTTGCATAGCTCCCCTGGAGCTTTCCTGCACTGAGGCAGAAAAGGGAGGAGAAACTTCCACATTTCACTTGAGATCCTAGTTTGGAGCCTCTGAAACAGGACTAGTGCCCGCACCAGCATTTGTCTTCGTTGTACTATCTTCTCCTCTTTGCAGGTTTTACATCGCTGCAGGGTTCTTTCCCTTCCCCTCCTCCTCTGGCTTGCAGCCAGGTTGCTCAGATAATTTCACTATTATCACCCCTTGGGTCAAGAGCTGCACCATGTCTCTCCAGCAAGTTCCACAGAGAAAGCCAAAAGAAACATGCATTGCACAGTCTTGCAATCAGCACCCTTTGGCATATGCCCTCTGTCATGAGCCTCTGATCAGGCAGTCAAGATTATATTCTCCTCAAATCCTTTGCTGTGGGCTTGCTGAGGTGATTCCTGTCTTGCAGACTCCCCCACGAGAGCCAGATACCAGCCTGTTGACATCCTCATGATTCATTCATAAGCACATTCAAATCAACACAGTTAACATTCAGGTAGTATGAACCTGTGTAAAGAAGTTTACACAACATTCAGATCTTTGATGAAACAAAATTGAGAAAAAGATACTTGACAACTACATTCTGGATAAACCTTGATTTTATTATTTGTTCCTCCCTTGGGTTCTTCTCTGCTTTCTCTCCTGTTCTGCACGGTTTCTAAACTGTTTCTTATTTCATGGAAATATTCTCACCCTTGACTGCTGCCCTGCAGCCTCATGGGTTTTTCTGTTTTGCAGAGCCAGCGTGGGCCAGGGGAGGCAGGTGCTTCCTCTGGCAGTCAAGGAGCCACTGTATTTTCAGTAGTGACTCAGCCCAAAGTGAACCCCACAGGGTAGGGCTGGCAGTGACGGTTTTCGTAGTCACGGCACTGAACAGCCATGCTGTTTTTGAGTTGTCTTCTCCATAGTGAATGATCTGCATGGGGGAAAAGTGAGGTGTCACAGCCCCCAATTTTTATTGTTTCTCCTGTTTTAACATCTTTAACTTCTGAGGACACTTTACCTGCAGCTCCAGTTTCATGCCCAAAGTCCCATGCTTTCTTCACGGGAAAACCAAGTATTCCTTGCCCCCGAATAGCTTGCAAGAGCCTGAACATTGCTTTTCCAACACAGATCGCTCAATCTTTCCACAGGGGAGGAAAATAATGGTCTATATTAATACTTTGACTAATACTCAAAGATACCAAGCAACAAACAGCATCCAAAATTTTTCTAGGCAGAAATGAAATCTAAAAGAAATCTCTCATTCTGCCACCCACAGCTTCCTAACCCAGGTACACCAGCAAGGGCACAGAGCTAGAAAGAGTTGCTGTGGCCACTTTCATTAGGAAAATCATAATATGAATTGTTATCTCATTCACAAAACACACGATTAACTGTACCCTGCATCTTCTCAGAAGACCTGTGAATTGCTTGTTTGAGCTATAGCAAGGGAGAGTAAGTGCTATGTTTGGAACTGTTGCCTTGGTTGAACCTTTAAATGTGCTGGTTTTTTACTTCTTTCGTTAATCTGTTTGTTTTTTCAAAACCACTAACCTATGAGGAAAGGAGTTCGCTGGCTACCATTATGTTATTTAGTGCACTGTCTACGGAGCATCTTACAATGTTGGTAAATAAAATGCTAGAGTAGCAGCAGCAACCCCGTAATTGAAAGAGTCACATGGGGCAACTATAATAAAATCTGACAGCACAGACCCCTGGATTAGCTAGGCTGAATTTCTTCAGCTTATAAGGGCTTTGGAAAACACTGCAGAAAGAATTTTGAGACGTACTTGGTTTTAATTTCTCTACACGTTGCCCAGAAATCAACTAAATTCCCGCTAACAGCTGCTGGAAAATCCACAGGATGCACAGTCAATTTTTTTTAACCTGATCACTTCCAACCTCCTCCGTGATTTTTTGGTGCTTGCTGTGTCTCCCATCTGGAGTTCGTATAAGTTTCAAAGAATGACAAACCTAACCTGAGGCTTGCAGGTGAACAGAAAATGTCATGACCACACTGCTCTTCTTTGGGAAACAGCTGCCATGTTAAGAAAAGTATCTTCTGTTCTTAAATATTTTTCTCTGCCTGCTGTTTTCAGTGGACTTCAGTAACTCAGTGTCAAGTAATTAGTCTAGAATGTTCATCAGGATGCAGCACTCACACCATAATTCTTCAGGGAAAAAAAGAAATTAGAAAAGACCGTCTCCAGTGAGTATTACTGCTACGCAGTCAACAGTGGGGAGTCAAAGTGTCTGCTTCTTACCTGGAGGCTGAGATAATTGTATCATGTGATCTTCTTGGCATCTACCAGCTTGATGAAATAATAACCCAGAGCTGCTCCTGCACCCTTCCATGATCTCACAGGTTTAGCTGCCATGCAAGCTCTTGTTTTGACTCATGTGGAAGAGGGTCGGTGCCTGTCTCCATCCTCTGCACCAACTGCAAAGCAAAGGGAAAACGATGAGGTCTGAATGCATCACTCATTAAAGGCTGCCAGGGTTTCCTTTCACTTGAGATTGCAGTGCTTGGAGTTAAGAAGTTTTATTGCTATCATGTCAACATGGGAAGCCTTTGGTCTGTGAAATCATTCATCCTCCCAGCATTTCCCCTCCTAGATTTATGTCCTTCAGCCAAGCCAACCTTCCGAGTATTTCACAATGCTGCAGTTATCACTGTCTCTTAGCATCAAAGCAAGCACACAGTGAGGAAGCCTGCATAGGTAACCATAGGAATGTCTCAGGAGAGGTGGGAGAGCCAAGTTTGGTGAGCAGTGCTGAGTGACATTATCTCCTGGAGGGGTTCAGCTGCCCTCCCAGCCTGTACTAAACACATCTTCCCTCTGGCAGAAAGGAGGAGTCATCACTAAGTGTTACCTACTCCTGCTGCTATTTGTGAGCCTAATACGAACTCCGAGGTAGCTTCATAATTTACACAGAGAACTTAATTAACTTTTAGCAGATCCAATTACAGGAGGGAGGGCTGGGCACAAAAGCAGAGGAAAGCCCCAGAGCTTCAGTTTTTAAAGGTAATTAGGTGATATTTCCATGGCATTAGGAGTCCCAAATGTAATTTTCAAGAGTAACTTAGGTCTGTGGAGCAAAGTCTCAACGAAATGCAAGGGGATTTCGGTTGAGTCACAGCCTGAGGTGAACTTCAGCCGTCCACATCACATAGGCCATGCAAAAAGTGGAAGGACACCCAATAACCTGTGAAATCTGAGCCTGGGCCCCCATTCATTGCCAGCACTATTAAACTTAGCAATCTATATTTTATTTATTTTCTAAGGGATTCACCCCTTTACTCTTCCATAGCAGAGGGAGCAAACCACTGATGAAGCGATAAACCTGCTAGAGGGTGCAGGCAGTACTTCAGATACACTGTTGCTAATTATCTGCTGATCTACCAGATCCAATTTGTTTCAAAAGACAAAGGCAAAGTGGTCTCTTCAAATAGTGAGCCAACTAGTAATAATACAAAGTATTTACTTTGGAGCTACAACTATTTGGAAAGGAAATGCGATTTATCTTTATAGATCCTTTAAATATCTTTAAATATCCCTATTGTCTTCAAAGACCCCTTTATCCCTGTTGACCCCTTGGAGAGGTCCCTTTATGTGTCTGGATCAAAGGAAAAAAGGGGTGCATGAGAAATAACACAGTCACTCAGGCAATCAGATTATTCAACAGAACATGAAGTCCTCAGTAATGCCACGAGATCTCTGCAACATAAAGAAAGCACGACTCTTTTAAGAAAATGGTTCTAGGTAAAAAAAAAATACTCCTGTGAACATCAAAATATGGCCAAAGCATGTGATTTGTAGTAAAAGAATCTCAAAACTGCTTTGAGAAAGCATCTCACTGAAAAGCTCAGACTGCAGAAAATTTGCTACCTCTGTGGAGGTATTTGGTCCCGATTTTCAGAGGCACTACTTTCACGAGAGTCACAGTTTCATGGCTCTTCTGCTGTGGATCATGCATAAGGAGTAAGAAGTAAGATGAAATGACGCCCTCAAGTTTTCCAATAACGCTATGAAACGTTGCAGAACTGCCCACAGTTTGCCAGTGGAAGCCTGGACCCCCAAGTGCCTTTTTGTATGAAACCCCCGCTAAAACAAAAAATAAAAATAAGCATAAAAATGCACCCTTTGCAAAAGGCCAGGCCCTGTGAGACGCAGGCTGTTGCTGGAGAGGAACATCCCCAACCAAGGGCATGCAACAGGGTATGGGATGGAGCTGTGCACGGGGAAGCATGCAATGAGGGACTGCAGTGAAGTACGAGAACCGGATATGATTATGGCTATGGCTTTGTATAAAGGCCCAGGTCCTTTTCAAAGCATCCTGTTACTTTAAGCACATGCCCACAGTCCTGAATAAAGGCCATTTGAGGCAATGATGCAGACCCTGGTAATGGCAGTGACATGAGGAAGAGGTACCATATGCCTTGGAAAGGAGTAATTTTATCAGGAAACAGACAGCAAAAGCCAAACAATACCCATAAAATCTGAAACCACCAGAATATGATTTATTTCCCTGGGAAAGGAACTTTTCATGAAAGCTTAGAAGGTTCCATGTATTTTCCCAGCTCCACAACAGCTATTTTCCATATGGCACACGGGCCAGACCAAAATAATCAGTCACATAACTCTGCTCTGGTCCTGAACAAATCCTGGCAAAGTTAATCTGGGTGTGGACTTTCCCATATAGGCCCTCCACATGCAGCTGGCTTCATTTGCAGACCCCACGCATTTCTAGGGGTCAGATAGGACTGACTCACAACTTAGACCCAACTCCAAACATGTCAGTAACCTGAATCAAATGCATTTTCTCTTAACGATAGACTTCTGGCTATAGGCTGAAGGATACCAGTGATTGCGTGGACCAGTGCGTGAAAGGGAATGTCAGATCCACAGTGGGAATTGTTGTGAGCAACCCGCTGCTGGGCAAGAAGGGACAGAGATAACCTAGGATGCCACTGCCCACGTGGACGTTATTTCTGCAGCTGGCAAAAAGGTTCTGGGGGAAGCTTCAGAACGACAAAGATGCCAGATTCCTTCTTTGCAGAGAGCATCGAGCCTATCACCACCGTCTTGTGAAGAAAAATTACTTAAGCAGCTGCCAAGCACCTGATAACAAGGTGAGTATAGTCAAGGCTGCATTGGGGACACCAGTTTTGTAGGCTCAGATGGCCTACAGCATAGTTTTTATAGGAAGCACCGAATGTTTTGGTGCCCAGAAGGAAAGCAAGTTGTACTGAGCCAAGGAAAGTATATGGGAGTCAGGAGCTTCATTGAAATTTCCAGCTCATTGCCTTTCAGATCCCTCTTTTGTAAACTGTGGACGAAATTTCTCTAATTCACAGAAGTGTTTTGAGAACAAGCTAATGTTTACAAAATACTTTGAAAGTAGAATGGTCAGAGTGTTATTTTATTGCATTCATCTTCTCACTTCCTGGGAATTGTTGTCCCATAACAAGACCTCAAACACTCTTAACTGTTTCTGTACATTCACATAGCTGTGCAAAAGGGATGCATATATGAATTCATGCTGGTCAAGACAGGTCTTCATCTAGACCATTAAATGACCACTATTTCAGGCCAAGATCTTGAGGCACCCATTATTTTAATTCATGGCCCAGACTGTGTCTGCTGACAGCATTACAGCATGGGCACACTGGGCAGTAAAACTGTCCTCTGTATGTTCCTGGGAACAGATTGCAGAAGCAGCATGAACCAATGAAACAAACAACAAAGAAAAATACATCTGAGTGATTGCCCACAGATGATTTCCCTGGGTTCTCACATGGGCATTTCCATTAGAGAGAAGAATCTTAGGGCTGGGGTATCTGAGCTGGTCGTCCATTCTCCAGGTTCAACCACATGCCACACATCATCCACAGGAAGCAAAAATGAGCTTTCTAGGAATATAGAGGGTGTCTAAAGGAGTTGTTATAATGAAACTGAAGCGACTAATAGCTAAGAAAAAAAAAGATCAATAATGCATTTACAAAATAAAAACCCAGACCAGAGGAAATACATTACAGCCACCTACCACCATCTGAGAGAAAGGGGCAAAACTCACACATTTGGCTTAAAGGCCATGTAGCTAATGCTTCCTGAATTTTTGCTGCCGGACAACGTACCTAAATAGAAGATTTTTTCCTCTCCCACATACATAGCCAATTAAAAATAGTCATGGTGTTACGGGACATCTGTAATTGGCCTTGTGTGGAAGCTCTGTATCCCACTGGTAATTACAATTATTCTCCCATTGCAACCAACTTCAGCTTCACTAAATCAGCCATTTATTTTCTCAGCTGTCAGGGTTCTGGCTGAAAACACAGGAACTATTCAACTTCCATCCTCCTCTTTCACACTGTGGTATAGAAGAAACGTCTACATATTCCTCAGTTTTCATAAGACATTTTATTCCTTTAACTCAGAGCAGATTTCCTTCAATAATGTACACATTCAAGGCAAAATCCAGCTCCTTTTGGATGGCAGGCTTCAAATGCAAAATAACTCTTTGCTTCTTTTTTTCCCCCCAGTTATGTCTCTCCCTTCAAAGTGCTGTTAGACAAAACCCCAAGCTGTACCATGTAACACCACTGAAAATGTCCAGATCCCACATCAACCCACAGTCTTAAATACAGGTTGGACCTTCAGCCATGTAAGAACTAGGCAGTTTCACATGAATTTCATACTAACAATAATTGGCATCGCTCTGCTTTTGAGGGATTTCCTTTGAAACAGATTTTGCAGACAGTTCCAAATTTGGCATCAGTGCAAGCCCCCAGAGTTCTTTAGAAATAGCCGTATTTACTGTGCTTCACGGAGAAGAAAAAAGGCCTGGGACTCTGGAAATCCAGTCACTTCTAGGCAAAGTGTCAAATCTTTAAAACTAAGAAGCAAGACAGTTGTTCCTGGGAATTTCAGAGTGGATGATTTTGGTGAAGACAAATTATACATGGAGGCATGTATAGGAACCTGAATTCCTATTCAGGAAAGAGTGACTGAAGCAGGGGAATGACAATGCTGCTTGCTCACACCTGGATCTGGGCACACTCTCGGGCTAAAATAGCCAAAATATATTAAGATAAATAATATGTTATATAAAACTTCACTGAAAAATGAAGTTTTGTGGAAGGGGGAAGAGACCTACAAATTTGGAACAAGGTCATAGAACAGTATAAGTTAAAAGAAGAGGAGAAAAATTAGGATAGCCAAAACAATTATTTTTATATCCTCAAATATTTTTTTTTCTATTTTGAAAATTGACTAAATATAATTTTAAAAGGGAATTAAAGGAGGTTCGAATAAATGTAAATGCCTCAACAAAACTTGGATGCTGCCAAAATATTTTATCCAGTCAAAGCAGTTTTATTTTCCCAAGAAAAAGGGAAATGGGGAATGAATTGCTTTTATTTGTGCTTTCCAGATATGAAAATAAGCAATTTGCAGCATGTGCTAGAGTCACCAGTCAATGCCAGATCTTGTGACTTGATGTGACTAACCCACGTAAGGTCTAGTGGTTTCTGACTGGCTGCTGCTGCAGTGGGAGCACTCGCTAGTCCCCAGTGCAAACTCCCTGAACTCTCAAGGGAAAATATAACTTCCCTCCCACACGCAAAGCCGTCCACTGCTGCAGCATTTCCCTCTTCAGCCTTACGCTCGCACTAGCAGGACTGTTGTAATCTGAACATGTGCCTACAGCAACAAAATATAAGGTTTTAATTAAGCTGGTTTTAAACACTCATCATTCCTGAGATTTCCTCCCATTGAATCATGAGTTTATTTTCATACCCCTGCACCAGCCATGCCTGCCCCAGCAGCACCAGAGCTGCAAGCAGGAAAGGGATTTGTGGGGACAGTCACTTCTCCAAAACAGAGGACATTAGTTACTCTCTTTGTGCCACCTTTTTCCCTCTTGCTGAACCACATCTTAAAGGTGAGAGAAGAAAACATGGTGCCTGGGGCCGCTTGCTGGCACTGGGCAGAGAGGGACTCTCAGCTGTGGCTATGAATACGGCCCAGGCACTGCTGACCTGGCAAGGAGTTCCTCTGAAAACCAGCGCCGCTCAGTGAGGGTACTGTGGGAGGCAAAGGGGTAAAACACAGCGACTTCCCCATTGGGGTTTCCTTCTGCGAGAGCATCCACTGCCTGCAGAAGGTCCTCAGCACCAACCAGCTTCCTGAACTGCCTTTTGCAGGCAGGGCCAGAATGCTCCCCTGGCCAAAATAAACACACTTTTGAGCTTCCTCACCTGCTACAGCAGGCAATGACCAGAGCCCTGCTGCCAGGAAAGCTTACTTGAGCAAACCGCAGCTGGTGCACACCATCTGCAAGCTGTTGCAGCCCCACCCCAAAAAGCGCTGCACGCGGCAGGCTAGGACGCTTGCTCCTTCCTGCTGCTGAGCTATTTTTTTACCTGTGCCTGTTTCCGCCCTTTCACCTTCCTCCTAACTTGGTTCCATGGCTCTGCCGGTGACATTGCCAACTAACCTGCCTGGTCCTGCCACTGCGGCTGGTTCCCTTCCAGCAGCCCCAGCCACTGCTTCGCGTTGTGCACCGCTTGTGCCTATTGCAAATGAGCACAGTTGAGGAGGAATCACATGCCAGAGGAGCAGTCTAACTGGCTACGCCTCCTTTTTCTATACCTTTTCCTACACTACACTCCCCCAGTGCAATGCAGAGAGCCTGGAAGGGTGGCAGGCGCTACAGCAGAAGTGCCTGCAGCAGCCCCGGGAGCGTGCACACCCTCTGCCCTGCATTGGCACCATGTCCGTGCTTCAGCTTCACTGTCTCTAGAGCAGAGCTGAACACCTGGGCCATGCTGCAGAGGCTAATACTGGGCTTTTTCAGTCCTTTCAGAAAGCAGACCATAATGCAAGAAACATAATCAATGTGGTTTTGTTAAATATTTTCTACGGTTTGAGCCTATTGATAGAAAATTTTTTTTCACCAGCTTGCCACAAGGTGTGACTTTTCAGATCACTATACTATGTCAGTAAACTGTATTACTAACATTAAGTATGTACATTCCTTAAAAACAGGACACATTGGACAGAAATAACAGTACTGATGCCCATAAATTTATACAAATCAAGTTTAAAAAACAATCTTGAAATCAGCACATACTTGATTTTGTTCCTCACCGATGCACCTCTGTCACTTTTACATTGGGACATGCTTCTTGCCAGGCACCGCCACTTTTTATTTTATTTTATTCTTGTATTGTAGCAGCTGCAGAGACAACCATTGTCCTAGGCACTGTCTACTGAGCTATAGCAATGTGCTGGGTTTCAGACAGTCTTATCAGCTCTGCCACTGAATGGTCCTTAAGCCAAAGCCCCACTTTGAAAGGAAAATATGTCAACGCAAACACGCTGCCTTAGCATCTCAAGATTTTCCAGCTAATCTCTTAAGAGGTACCAGAAGCACAGTCTCGAGAACCCAGGGATAAATGGTATCAGGTTATGATGAGTGCCTGCCAGCTTCCTTTTCATTACCCTAGAAAACAGATATATTCTTTGCTAGCTTTGTGTTTGCAGAGTTCACAGGAATTGCCACCTAGGTATAATTCCTATTCTTAAGAAGAAAAAAAAAAGAAAATCCAGCCAAGCAAACCTGCATTGGCAATCAACTGAGAAATGTAAAGAAGATTAGACACTCCTTACAGTTTCTGTACTTTTTTACAGATGCATAATCACCTGTTTGGATGGGATTTTTCTTCAATACTTTCAGCTGTTTCCCTTGCTACAGTTTACACATCCATATCTCCCACTTGACTTGTCATTACCGATAAACCCTACAAGACTACGTCTAGTGCTATTTTGCAGGATGGCCAAGAAACAAAACCGCTTCTGCCTCTGAGCATCACTCCGCAACCTTTCTCACAGCAAGGGCTGTGTTTTCCAAGGCCTGGGACGGGATGCCGAAGCACTGATGTCATTTGCCTGAACTGCCAGGCCCTTCTTTTCCTGTTTCTCTTCACTCAACAAACTCCTGAATCATTCCAGCTTCACCATGTGACTCACACACAGCTTGTTCCATAAATAATTGGAAGTAGGAGGGAGCAGAGAGCAATAAAAACAGAACCTGAAAGTGCTGGAATGAGATCGGTTGCCTTGGTGTTGGCTTTTTTTTTTTCTTTTCCATAAGGAAATCTGCTCTTTAAAAAGGAAAAAAGAAAAGTCATCTGCTTTATTTAGCAGGAGTTAGCAATGCATGCTTTGTTCCCTGCAACGGGCCAAGCTGATGTCACCAGCAGCAGCTGGCTGATAAATATTTTTCAGTATAGCTTCATATATTCCTAAGACCCTTATACTGAAGTTGGGATGAGAGGATTCCAAGCTGATTTCCCTGAATGCAAGCCAGAGGAATAAAGTTCCTCTAGTGGCTCCATTTTGTGCTGTTGTAGGTATTCATTAGCCACCAAATACCTCACTTCAAATAGAGATAAAGCCTTGTAATCCCCTAGCATCTTCCAGCCAATACTTTGCAAATATTAATTACATTAACCTTCAAACACTCCCATGAAATGAAGTAGAATCTTTGTCTATCTTATCTCTATTTTAAACAGAAGACAACAAGACAAGGGCAAAAATAGATATTTATGCCAACGCAGACAATAAGACTGCACTAAAAACATGAGTAGAATAAAAGGACTGCATTTTCTTATCTGTCATATGATGAGTATTCAACTGAAAAGGGTAGGGCAATTAGATGAACTACACATAAAACTGTTATCTAAGCATCAGGAGCAAGGAGAGCTATCACAGAGTTTTGAATACTATAAAAAGTGTGGGAGTGATATTGCAAAAAAGCAAACAAGCAAGGAAACTAATTGTATTCAGGGCCAAACTTCTCACCGATCATTTAACACAGTGCCCTCCAAAACAAGAATCATTTAAACCTGTGGGAGAGATTCAGCTTGCCTATTTTCCACCCTACATGACTGATGTACACAGCAGACATTAGCGCAGATGTGAGGTTACTACACATTCGGGGCAGGGTGGGAGCTTTGAGGTGCCCCATGCCGCAAACAATTTCCAACTCATTTATAACATGCAGATTTTATTGATTATACATTGATGTTACATGCATACCCCAAATGGGCCAATACTGGTTTCTTGGGGCACACCTGATTTGCGTGGTCACTGTTTCTTCTGGACAATTCACATCTGAACGTATCATATAACCCATTCTGAATCTCTGTTCTCTTACAAATTTCTCTTGCCAAATTGGATTAGCTGACCCATGGTGCATTTACCATACACACACCTGTGAAAACAGTTTCGAGACTGGCAGGTCTGCATTTCTACAGCAGAATTGTCACTGTGGGAGCATGCCATGCAAAGCAGCTATGCTTGTAGACAGCTGCACCTGAGGTGCCCATTTCCTTTTGAACACCTCCAAATCACCCCTGAGATTATTACGTCATCCAGGATTGCAGCTCTGTTGCCCATTGCTACAGGTTCTGAAACAAAATGGGAATTGATGTCAGAGTGTCTCTAGTAAATCTCTGCTAGGAAGGAGCTCACCTTGAAGTGATCACAAGAAAAAAAGAAAAAATATATCAAAATAATAATGGAGCAAGAAAAAAAAAAGTAAAAATTCTCTATAATCTAGATTTATTTATCACGGAGTGCTATGCCTCAGTTATTTTGTCACTGAGTCTTTTAAGGCATTTCTTTCCCCTCCAGCCCCCCCCATAGTTCAGGTCTCTAGTGCCTCAGCTGCTCAGGGCTTGGTCATGACTTGTGAGTTAGACCAACTCTATTCTCCACAGAAAGGCACTACCCTTTTCATCTTCTAAGTCAGTTTTTCTGCCAAACTGTGGCACTGACACCCTCTGGGTGTGATTCAGCCAATTTTCTCATCCACTTCAATGAGCCTTGACTCTGTGTTAAGAGGATAATTTCTTCCCACAGCTTCTGGGAACATCGAATGAAATTGGACTGTCACTTACTGGACCCCATTTGTCTTGTTTTTAGGGCAGCCTAAGTCTCCAGTGTACCGGATCCGCTTTCTTTTCATTTCTTTCAGCCTGTGTCAGCCTACCCTTTTACCTCTGTTTTTCTTCCACAACACAAAATAATCTGCCTTGTCCTCATACATGGCTGGAAATTCACCAGCATGGCTCAGTCTGCAGGGGAAAAGGTCATCCCAAATTTCCCTTGTGTAGAAAGCTCCAGGTACACAGAAGAGCTGCTCTCATGAGGATGCCGCTGCCTGGGCCCTCTAGCAATTCTGCTTGCTGCAAACCCAGCAGGAAAATATCAGCGTTAGAGCAGGTAGGAGCATCTATCTATTCAAATATCCAGGAATATCTGTTCACATCGTGAAGAAACCCTGTCGCAGAATACACTGTTCTCCTTTAGAGTTGTACCTGCCACTTTGGCAGAACAGATCCTCTGCCCCTGCAAAGCTAGCCTAAGCAAGATGAACTGAAAAGTTCTGTGGGTTTCTCTCCCACAAAAAGCTTTATGGGATGCAGGTCCTGGATCTGACTTCATTAGGATGTCTGAGGTGGGCCAGGGCCAAAAGAGCCTTCCCAGCTTGTCCTTGCTGTCTTTCCTGCCCTGAAGCAGGTACGTGCTGTCCTCAAAATGTATCGGGCCCATCTCTAGAAGTATGAGGATTTTTTCCCTAAGGCAAACAGTCAAACCAGGAAATGTTGCAACCCATAGCAAAAGAGAATTTAAAATTAGGAAGAGAAAGTCCAGCTAAAGAAGGAAGAAATCTGCTGGATACGTATCTCGCTGTCATCACAGTATTATCTCGAAGACAATTTTTCAGTACAGTAATGGCAGGAAGACAAAACTAGCAGGCACCTACCCGGTCATTCAGTCTAGCCCACTGCTAATACACCCACACCACCCTTTCCCATTCATAACCGCAGCAAGACCGATCTTAAAAGCAGTCATGAATCCCACTTGTGGGGCTACTGTTTGAATGCCTAGAAACCATTTACTAATTTCAAGCTTAAATTTATTCCTGGTCATTTGTATTCTAAGGCATCCATGGCTCCATCTCCTCTCTGGTATTTACCCACCTGATGCATTTCCAGACAGCAAACATATCCAATTTCTCCTTTTGTTTTGCAAGGTTAAACAAATCATTCCCTTCAATTTTGTACTGTAAAGCAGGATCCCTGTTCTGCTAATCTTTCTCACTGCCCTTTTCTGCATCTGCCAGTTCCAATTCACCTTTCTACAAAGAGAGTGATCAGAACTATATGTGGTGTTGGAGCTAATTTCAACTACCTCAAAATGGGAGAAAAAGGATCACTTTTGAGGACCAGCTTAAAACTTGTAAAGAAAACCCCAACAACATTTATAGCATACGTTAGAACTAAACTCTTTCACTCCTTGTATCTGTGCAAAAAGACTTAAAGAACAGCGCTATGTGGCTGTTCTGTCTAAGGATTAGATGGTCAATTGGTCATCACTACTAAAATCTCGCATAATTGTGGTATAATTTGATCCCAGACTCAAAAAGAGGTTGACAGAAAATAAATTGTAAGGTTTGTGGGATGTCTAGTGTGTCACGGTAACGTTGCTTCCGTCCCTGAACGTGGGATCAAGGGTTTGAGGCAAGGACAGAGAACTCAAGTGAAAGCCTATCTGCTGATTTCAGCAGGCAGAAAACCAGCTCCAGAGGTGTGATTTTCATATTTCTGAACCAATGGACCTTTGCAAGTCCACAGAATTTCCCTTCTTTAGGCAGGAGCAGAGTGTGGTGTGTGGCCTGCCAAACACCTGTGAGGCCCTGTACATCCTTGCAGCCCCAGTGCTTGCCACCTACCGGGATGCATCCCACGTAAGCCTTGATGCAACCCCTGCAACCAGCCAGAACTATTTTCTGTAGCCTTCTGACTGTGGAGGGTTTCCCTGGAGCAGAGTTTGTGCAATGCTTCCCTCAGAGCATCCTTGGACATGCACAGAAGCTTTCAAAGATAGTTTATGAAAGACCATGGACATATTTTCTCAGGCCAGATGTAGAAATACCCTCACAATGAAAAGCAAAATGGCTCTACCTGGCAATCACTTCAATGACTTTGTTTCTGCAATCCCAGGAAGGATTCCTTCAGTTCTGAAGGCAGCACAATGCAACCACAGCCAATACCGTCAATTTGCCACATTAGGAGTTCTTCCAGGGAAAAAGCGTGTCACCTTGTGGTACTATTCTGTCTTGCATGGATGCATTCTCCAAGTGGCAAAAGGGGAAAGCCAAGAGATTCCCACTGCCATCTGCTTTCTGTCCTTTACACCTTGAAAATTTATGCTATGAACAAAGAAAAGAAATATATGCAGGCACTCGAGCCATAGTGCCAGCAACACCCTCAGAGTATTGGCCAGACCTGTAGGCTGGTTTTGAAGCCATCGAAAATAGAGGGATTTCTTCCATACTTATAACAGAAATAAAGTTCAGAACAGAAAAATACCTCATGGCTAACTCAAGCAATTGCTCCACTTCAGCACTTTCTGGTCCACAGTCCTCAAGAATAGTTATTGTCCTTATTGGACCAGGTTAATTCCAGTTGTACTTCTTTTGTAGATTAGATTTATGCAGACATACACTAGTGCTCTACTCACACACAGCAGAGAGGAACACAACATCCTTGGGTTTTAACTTCTCCAACTTTCAGCCTTTCTAAGGTCTGTAGTGCATGCTTAGTTGGGTTTACATGGCAATGGGAACAAGAAATGTTTGTTTCTAGGTCTTTCCATTTGGAGATATTTGAAACATACATATTGTTTGTAGCACAAAAGATTTTTCAGGGTATCACATGGACATCAGTGAAACACACTTTTGCCAGCCTTGGTTGAAGTCACAGAGAAGTCACAATCTCAAAGAGGGTCAATTGGGCAGGCAAGCCCTGGCTGTCATGCCTGCTCTATTTTCTTGCAGGAGACTCTGTACACATATTTATTCATGGGAAAGAACCATAACAGAAGCAGAAATCTAATTGAGTTTGAAGTTTGCTTACTAACACTTCCTTGATGTAAGGCCCAACGTACTCAGAATTGCCAGAGAGAAAAACAATTAAAGTAGCTGTAAATACAAAATCTCTTGTGAAGGGATGAAAGCCAACCCAAAAGGCTTAGCCCTTCCCCCAAGAAGTCTATAGCAGGCTAGTACTAGGAGAGGATCCAGGACATCTAACAGTACTTAATGTCTCAGGAATAGGCATTCAGGTCTCCTTTTCTCATCACAAGGACTTATGAGCTCATCTGCCTTAGAGCACAAAGCTCTAAGCATAAATTCAAGCATGCCCACAATGTGCCTATGCATTCCAACACAGTTACCTATGCTAATAAACTGTGAGAGAGTTCCCTGGCATGAACGTAGCCCGCTCCAACTAGTGCTTTCCCAAGCAACTTCTGGACATGTTTTGGTCACGGGAGTGTGCCAGCAACCACACCCAAGCAGCAGTTTGCTTACAGCCACCTAGTTCATGCAAACCCAGTTCACCAGCATAGATGCAGGCTGTTCCATGCCAGTTGGCCTCAACAGCTGGGAACATTCCCAGGCACGTTTAATATAGTGGTATAAACCCCACCTAAGTCCTTTAACAAAATTACAAAGTCAAATCAAATCATCACCAAAAAGCTGTTATACATACGGTTTTAATAGTGTACTATTTTGCAAGTGTCTGGCATTTTCTGGGCTCCCTACACTAAGTGTGCTCCAGTTACACACACTGATACAATTTCACAGTTAACAGTGGAGGTGCTGCGATGCAGCACTCCAGAAAGATGGAGATGAACCGTCTCCTTTAGAATGACAAAGGGGGAAAGAACCTAAAACAAGACTTTCTAAGGTCAAGTTTGGCTATGACCTAAGTTGCTATCACTAAACCTCTTCTACGTGTGACAATCTCACGATAATTTTCCACTGTGTCATTGCAATTGCCTCCTACAGCCAAGCACTATCTGAAACAATTCCAAGAAAGCAGCTGCTCTCCTATTGTGAGAGGAAAGTTGGAAACACAGATGTGATTAACTGGAGGTCTGGCAAACTCCAAACTCTATCTTTAACTCCAATCACAAGATCTAAGGTGTCCTATTAAATTACTGAAATAAACATAATACCTTAGTTCCTTCAAACCCAGCATGCAGTCATTCCAGTTAGAAGGGACTTCCAGAGGTCTCCAGTCCAACCTCCTGCTCAAAGCAGATCTAGTTAAAGCAAGTTGCTCAGGGGCTTGTGCAGCTGTGTTTTGAAGATCCCAAAGGGTGGAGAGTTTACAGCTTCTCTAAGAAGCTCCAGTTTTTCTCTATGTTCCAGTGTTTGACCACCTTCACAGTAAAAAAATTTCCTTATATAAAGTCAGAATTTCCCATGTTCCAGCATGTGTTTGGCTCTTCTTGTCCTGCCTGTGCCTGAGAAGTCTGGCCCAATCTTCTCTCTATTGTCCCATTAGTTAGTTGTAGACAGCAGTAAGATCTCTCCTCAGCCTTCTCTTCTCCTGGTGGGACAGACCCAGCTCTTAGCCTCTTTTCACACATCTTGTGCTCCAGGCCTCTAATCATTTTGGTGGCCCTCCACTGAACTCACTCCAATATGTCAATGCTTTTCTTGTACTGGAGAGCCCAAAACTGGACATAGTACCCCAGATGCTGTCTCACAAGTTTCCATGACCTTCCCAGGGACTGAGGTGAGTCTGAGCAACCCGTAGCTCCCTGGATCCTCCCTCCTCTTCTTGAATGCAGATGTGATGCCTTTTCCCAGTCACCAGGAACCTACCTCGGTCCCTATGACCTTTCAAAAAGGATAGAGAGCAGCCTCACTGTGACATTGGTCAGCTCCCTTCACACCCTTGGGTGCATCCCATGTGGTCACATGGACTTTGGTATGTCAGGTTGGCTTAGTACTCCTTAACGTATCTGCAGAAAGTAGTAAGATTTGCATTCCCACAGACTCTGCTAGAAAGCTCAGGGAAGCGGGAAGCATGAAATTAGATGAATTTGGTTTCTGTACCTTTTAGACGCATATCTGGTCAGTCACGTGCACTGAAATTGTAAGAGTCGAAGACTTTATTCTACTCTGTTGTCACAGAGGTGCACTACCACTAACCCAAACGAAGGACAAGCTCAAACAACTTTATTTCACAAAACAGCCAAAACAACACGACAGAAAACGATGAGCAAGAAGGGTAAACCAAAATCAGTCAACACTCTGGCAACATTTCACACATAACAAGTTGGAGGTGTCAGTCAGGGTATTGTTACTACACGTCAATACACACAAGAATGACGATCGAAAGTGCGCACGCACACTCACAAGGGGGGAAACTCACTCTCTAGTGAGTGATTATACCCAGATTATACCCAGAAGGTATAATCACTCACCCAGGGCAGGGCCCCGAGGGCTCACTCAAGGATATATCCAGAAGAAATCGCTCACCAAAGGGAGGTGAGGGCACTCAATCCCAGGATGTTTCCTCAGGCAGCATCCCAACCCAAAGGGAGAGGTATCAAACACAGACCCATTACTCTGAGAAGACCACTCCAAGGGTGTATGCGGCAGCGCCCCATTTATACCTTCGGTTGGATCTGAGCTGTGGTCATAATTGGTCATGATCCAGAAGCTTCTCTGAGCCAAGGTGCCTCATTGGCTGTGGGCCCTGTCTGTCAACCGAGGGGCCCTGACTCCCCCGCTCCCCGGCCGAAGGGTGTTCGGGGCCGGGGCCGGCCCCCGGCGGTGCGGGGTGCTCGGCCCTGGCCCGGGGGTGCCCCCGCCGGCAGCCGCGGTGGGGTGTGAAAGGCGCGAAAAGCCGGTGATCACCGTGTTAAGAGCCCCGATCTTCACGGGGGTGGGGGGGTGGAGTGTACCTGTCACATTCGTATGCCCAAATGGGCCAGATTCAGATTGCACTGTGACCTTAACTCGTAGTCTTCATAGCTCCCAAGGGCGAGACTTTGGCAATACTTTTTTCAACGCAGGATTTAGTACGTATTTGTAACACATTGTAGAATGCTGTGGCGGGTTGACCCTGGCTGGACGCCAGGTGCCCACCAAAGCCGCTCTGTCACTCCCCTCCTCAGCTGGACAGGGGAGAGAAAATATAATGAAAGGCTCATGGGTCAAGATAAGCACAGGGAGAGATCACTCAGCAATTACCATCACAGGCAAAACCAGACTTGACTTGGGGAAAATCAGTTTAATTTATTACCGGTCAAATCAGAGTAGGATAATGAAAAATAAAAACCAAATATTAAAACACCTTCCCCTCACCCCTCCTTTCTTCCCGGGCTCAACTTCACTCCCCATTTCTCTACCTCCTCCCTGCCAAGCAGCACAGGGGGACGGGGAATGGGGGTTGTGGTCAGTTCATCACACGTTGTCTCTGCTGCTCCTTCCTCCTCAGGGGGAGGACTCCTCACACTCTTCCCCTGCTCCAGCGTGGGGTCCCTCCCACAGGAGACAGTCCTCCACAAAGTTCTCCAACATGAGTCCTTCCCATGGGCCACAGTTCTTCACAAACTGCTCCAGTGTGGGTCCCTTCCATGGGGTGCAGTCCTTCAGCAACACACTGCTCCAGCGTGGGTCACCCACTGGGTCACAAGTCCTGCCAGCAAACCTGCTCCAGCATGGGCTTCTCTCTCCATGAGTCCACAGGTCCTGCCAGGAGCCTGCTCCAGCACAGGCTTCCCATGGGGTCACAGCCTCCTTCGGGCACATCCACCTGCTCTGGCATGGGGTCCTCCATGGGCTGCAGGTGGGTATCTGCTCCACTGTTAACCTCCATGGGCTGCAGGGAGACAGCCTGCCTCACCATGACCTCCACAGGCTGCAGGGGAATCTGCTCCAGCACCTGGAGCACCTCCTCCCCCTCCTTCTTCACTGACCTTGGTGTCTGCAGAGTTGTTCCTCTCACATATTCTCACTCCTCTCTCCAGCTGCAGTTTTGACAGGCTTGTTTGTTTGTTTGTTTGGTTTTTTCCCTCCTTCTTAAATATGTTATCCCAGAGGCGCTGCCACCGTCGCTGATGGGCTCGGCCTTGGCCAGTGGCAGGTCCGTCTTGGAGCCGGCTGGCATTGGCTCTGTCGGCCATAGGGGAAACTTCTAGCAGCTTCTCACAGAAGCCATCCCTGTAGCCCCCCTGCTGCCAAAACCTTGCCATGCAAACCCAATACAAACGCAAGATTGAATACAAAAAGCTTGACAGCTAAAAGCCTACCCCTTACTTTCTCTCCCAAATTAGAGACAGATGAGCAAGGCCCAAAGAGATTTTTTCCACCTTGAACTTTATCTATCTATATGATGCCAGCTACGTAGATGAGAACCAATCAACACTAATCAAAATGTGCAGTATGCTTTACCAGAGGAGCTTTAGGAGATAAGATTTGGCCTTTAAAGCAATTGGTCCGGGCCTTTCACAGTAAGGACAGCTGAGCTCAGTTTGGTTCACTATGATTGATGAAATTCCCATTGCTTCCATTACGAGGCTTGTTGTACTATGAACAGTCAGGAGAAAACCCACCACTACCTTCATTAGGAGAACTTCTATACCATTTAATAAAAGACAAACCCATCAGACCTATGTGTCACAAAAGCCATCCCCTCCACTAAAGCACTTTTTTGGGTCAGGGCAGGAGGTGATGACACCATTCACTGAGCATTTAAGGCCAGCATGGGCACATCCCATCACATGATTAGGCCCTAAGAGAGGCATTGAGGATTAATTACAGGATGTTTTCTTCTAACAAAGGTTCAAAACCTTGTGACAGAAGATACACTGTGCCCTGACTACTACTGAATTCAGCCTTGTACGGACTGCCAGTGAACTTTGTTGTTTGGTCTGTGTCTTTCGCAGTGACTCATGTTGTGACACATTTGTCAGGGGAATACTCACATATACAGAAATACACGCATAGGGCAAACAGGCAACAGTATTAAAAAGGGAGGTCACATTATGGTTCCATTAACCTTGAGAGCATCTTTTTAAAAGGAGATGAAAAACAAAACAACAAACAACCAAACCTAACCTCCAGCTAAAAATAGGAGCTCTTCAGCTGAGCTCTTTTGTACCGGAGCAAATATTTATAGATTGCTCAGAAATCCTGAATAATGGGGGGTTTAATGGAGTCTGACAGGTTCTTAACTAACATAGTGCTAACGGGTACCATGATGAGGCTTCTCTACCCTTTACCACAGGGGCCGTTGTGCCGGCAGAGGGTTTGCAGTCTCTACAACCATGGATAATTCATGTTACATAATTAATGACTCCTCAGAGGAAAGCAAATGATCATTCCTGGACCTTAACGGCAAAGTGAGTGGGTAAATAAATAAATAAAACCTACAGCTTTCAGATTTCTGTCACATCCATCAGGAAAATCTCAGACTAAAATGCAGAGAGAAAGATCTATTAAAGACAAAACACAAAAACAACAATAGCATGTTTTTGACTGCCATCCATCTGCAACTGGAAGTGATGAAGGATTTGGTGCAGAGGGACAGCGCACTCACATTTTTAAAATTGCATGTTTTTATTTAAGAATTTCCAGTGTTCATTTTTAAACTTTCCACCAGAAAATAAATGGCTCATTGTAATATCAAAAACTGTCAAGAAATACACAAGAGACCTGCAAAGTTCTTCGTCCAGCCCTAGGGAGGGCTCTCTGGTAACAGTAGACAACCCAGAGTGTGTTTAAATAACTCAGATGCTAAATCCTGTGGAGAAACGGTGGGTTCTATTTGCTACTCGCAGCGTTAATAAACAATCTCCTTTCCATTCCTTACAACCCCATCCTAACTCTTTTTTAGGGCACAGGATTTTACAAGAGCCAGCAGGGTAGTTCAGGTCTCAGTGTCAATTGAAAGGACTGGGATATTTGGCTCTAGCGCTTGGATTTGGCTAACTGTGAAGACAGGAGAGAGCAGCAGGGACCAGAACCAAGGCTAAACCTGGACACCTCTGGACTCAGCAAGCCCACGGTTCACATCTGGAGCATCCGTTCACTTCCACAGCAGGGCTGGAGAAGTACTAACAGTTACAAACATGCAAGATCTGGTATTAATCCCTATGACTTTTATCCCTCCATTTCAGAGCGACTTTGTTTATGCCTCAAACATCAAGATAATTCTGGAAGCTTTTATTCTGGCGATCCCAAAACATTCTTTTCCTCTTATGAAAATGTTAGTATTTCTTTGGGGTGTGGTATATAACTTGGATATAAATTTTGGCTGAGGGCTAAGGCTAACTAAGAAAAGTGGGAATGACATTTTGCAAGAGATGAACCTTCTTGATTTCTCTCAGTCATTACTGTGAATGCCTTTGGCACTTAATTTTGAAACAACATAATCTAAAATACATGTTAAAAGGCTAAAATATGCATTGCAAAATACTGATCCTTACAATACTGGATTTAGAAAAGTTCAGTGCAAGAAACTGGCTTTAAACCAGTAAATAAACAATGCCTCTTATTTTGTTTCAGATAGCTGGAGGGGGTGGCCGAATCACAGTTCAAAACCAGAAAAAATGAATTCCAGCTTGTCTTGTTTTCCTAATAAAATAAACATAGTTTCATCCTCTTGGGTGAAACTTTATAATAATGATTGCTTAAAGATTTCGCTACCTGTAAACACAACACCTCTTTGACTTTGCATATCACTACAGCTTCTCTGAGTGCCAGTCACAGTAGCAGTACGTGCCAACTACTGTCCTTTTCCTCATAAATGGCTGCCTTCCAACAACTTTGGCTATATATAACTACTGGAGTGTTTGAGGAATTTGGGGAATGAAAAATCTCCAACAGATTAATTTGCACAGGTCTGTAGTAGAAGCTTGAGACGTACCCCTGCATTTCCTAGTTAATGGTAATTCAGGAATGTCTATTTTGCTGGCTTCTGTATAATACATTATACCCACAGTCCACCCAGGCCATGGCTCCTGGATGTCTCTTTTAGTGGCAGTGCTCATGTGAACCTCCACCAGCTCCCATCCCCTTCACAGTTATTCATTTCCACTACTTCACCACCTTCTTAGTGGTGCCAGGACACCTACTGATTAGAAACTCGTGTTTGAACAAACCTCAGGTGGTATCACTTTGTTCTTAGGGAACTTTTATTTGGGATGTGGTTATACAATGCAGCTATAAACATCACAAGGTGAACTGATCAGGGAATTGATCCAGGTTTTAAATCAGGATATTTTTAACCCAAATAAGTTCCCTGATCTGATTCATCATTATAACCAATAAAGAATGAAACAAAAATGAGGAGACTGGTGGTGTTGAAGGTAGCAGTAGCATCAAGAGTATCCATAGATATCTTAAACTCTCTTTCTATGCCCACAAGCCTCTACCAAGCTGCTTTATGCCAAAATTGATGGCTTTATATCACCTGCTGATGGAGCATATTGACATCTGTGTAGGCCATGAATTAAACCAAAGAGCAGCTCCCCAAGCAAGAACCAGGGAGAGCATTCAAGGAGTTCATCCTTTGCCAGTGATACTGGGTTCAGATGAAAACACGATGATCCGGAGGAGGGCTCTGTCTCCTCCTGTGCTCAGCATGTGCTAGCTGGGGGCCATCCCTCTGGCCAGAGGTGGCCAGGAACTGGGTAAAGTCAGTAGGAAGGACTCCAGAGCGTATCTCAGGATCCAGCATATCAGTTCAGTTCAAGTGGAGAACTGACGCTGCCCAAGCTTAGACTGCTCATATAGGGAATAGAGAGAGGAAAGCTCCATCATTTAGGCACTGTCAGTCACTCTCTGAAGGTCCCTTTGGCTGCATATGATGCCTGAAATTTTATTTTAGGCTCTCAAGCTAGATGAAAATAAAGCCAGACAATGTGAACTCTCCATATATGTCTCTGTACTTACCATGTCTTTTGTCACTTTGAGGGCTAAAGAAAATGAACAGGGCTCTAACATTGCAGTCTGCTCAAATCCCAGAAGCAGTATTACAGATGTGTGTTTGCAAAAGCCATCAAACAGCAGTATGTAACAAATTGTTCTGCAGAAGAAAATCATCAGTTAGCAGTTGAAAATTAGATCTTTTTTTAACCATTCTCTTATTGCAGTTTCTCATACCGTCACTGGACATTTGAAATTCTATCTGGACACCCTTGTATACACAAGAATGATTTCCCCCTTCTTTATTTTAACTCTGTACTTTGTGGTATACAAAGTTCATCTTGGTTCCAGTGTGAATTTTGTGCCTCACACCTCTCTGTGAAGACTGCAGACTTAGCAGATGCATCAGCAGGTGTTAAGTTTCAGACCATCTAGCAGAATGTTACAGTTCTGAAATTCTTCTTCCTTTTTTTCTCAGTCATATTCCCCATTCATTGAGTAGAGTGAGGATGCATATCTCTGGTCTTGTTCCTTGTAATACACTTTATTTTCTTTTTCTTCAAAGATGCAGTAGGAAAATCAGCTTCTTGCACAGCTGGGCAAGGCCAACAGTTTCAGCAACTATCATTATGAGATGCAAGGTCAGAGGCTCTTACCTGCAGGACAGTGGGTATACCATCCCCACCAGAGCTTTATAAACTATGTTAAGATCTTTCTTCATTGTTCTGTCTTAACACTATCAAGCATGGGCGGCATAACACAATGGAGACAGCATGTGATTAAGAGGTACCACGTAACAAGCTTCCATAGATTTTTTTTTTTAATGCCTAAATGCATTACAGAGTTCTCATGCATTTGTGCACTTGTGCAGCAGCCTGCAGTGAAGATTTTGCTGGCTGTCCCCCACAGATACAGGCATGTGCCAACTTGGGCTGAACATAAGAAGGAGTGCACAGGAAAAAGTTGCAAGGTCTTAAAATGTTAATGGTCATTTGCTTCTCTTTTTCAGTAGATAACAACTAAATATACTCATCTTGTTAGTACAACCTTAGTAATGAATAAGCCAGACTGTTCTGGTTTTGTATGATATTGTTCTCCTAAATCTCTACTGCGTTATACTTGTGTACACACGTGCGCACACACTCTGCTACAAAAGTTTCTGCTGTGATCCCCCCAGCTAAAAAGCATTACACCCACTACTGGCACCAGCAGAGAAGGGAAGAAGGTACAGTGTATTTTTTAACAATGATGCTAGGCAAGCTGATGATTAGAATTTGCTATGGTCAGCTTCATTCCAGAACACTTTACTGAAGGCACATTAGAAGTCTGTCCTTTCTAAAAGATTTTCTCCTGTAAGACTCACATTCATGCAGTAGGCAGATGTGCATCTGTGGTTTTCAGCCTTTCAATAAATAAGTTGCCCACAACTGAAATTTAACAACCTGAAGAAAGCAACAGATGAACCCAGCTTCTAAAGAAGCAAAAGAAATTTTCCTGCTACGAGGATGTCACACACAAAACTACTTGAACGAACATCTGTTGTCTATAATCTGATAGCAGTCTAGTTTTTGTACTGCACAAAGAGATCCTAAAACATGGGCAGATGTGTGGTTAAAGGCTGTGCACAGGATGGTCCCCATCCTGTGCTACGTTATCCCCTCGGATGGAAGAATAAAACCTTATGCCTACCGGAGTGCCGTCTCACTGTCAGCACACATTTGGACAGCCTAAGACCCTATGGCTTGTTTTATGGAGCACCAGACTTGTAGCAGTCAACCTGAGCCTTTGTCCTTGTGAAATCATGCCAAAAAGCTGCTCGGGCCAGGGACAGATGTCCTTTGTTCCAGAACAGATGCGGCCTTGCTTTGTGCCCTTTCTTTCATGGCCTCCTGGCTGGGGCTGCATGGCACCCTGTCCCCTAAATTGCCGTGTCTGACATCTGTCGTAGCGGCACAGGGGACGTCCCTGCCTCAGATGCAGAGCAGCTGCGCGAGCCGTAAGGGCGCTGCTGCTGCGCAACTGCCACGATCTGCTCGCTGCTGCCGCGGCCGTACGCGTGCGCGGCGGGGGTATGTGTGTGTGCTCGCCTCCCTGTCTGCGTTTCATGACTGCAGGAGGTGACACGTCTGCGATTGAAAGCCGTGACACCAGCGCTGAGGATGCAAAGCAGCAGGACGTGGGGAAGCACTGCAGTTGCTGCGTCTGAGTCAGCAAGCCCCAGCCACTCTCGTGCCTGTTTATCTGACCGCAGTCTGTGCAGCAAGCTTCCCATTGCACCATGCTTGCTCGGTAAACTAGAAAAGTGCATTAGGATGGTCTCAGCTCTCCCAAAGTAGAATAAAATATCTGAATTTGCATCCCTAGGCTGGCTATTTCTGCTCTGCAGAAAGTTCTGCAAGCAGAACATCGCTTGCATTTCATCCTTCACAAGACCTCCATGACATTCCTACAGAACTCATCGATGGAGGCAAGGATAAAGACATTTAATTCTGCTTCCCCATAGAGTTCTGCTTCTTTACCATTGTTCGGAAAGAAACTCTCTGTCCACAACTCTTAAAAAATCCCTATTCAGCAGCAAGCATGGAATCACTATGGCTGTGTCTAACCTGACCTTAAGCATATTGCAGGATGCTGAATCATCCCGATATTCTGTCTTTGTAGATTGTCTCCCTACCTTTTCATTTGTGCCAGCAATAAGTAGTACAGCAACTGGAAAATAAGTCACTTCAAGGAGCTTAAAATTAATCTTTTACTTTTTGCTAAACTCATTTTTAGCCAGATCAATTCCTTGAACCATTCCACTGCCTAATAACAGAACTACCTGGGGTGGGAGCAAGCATGGACTGACGGCCAGCTGGATTTGGACTGGCTTCAGCCATGGTAAAACTGCATCCTCCTTCGAGAAGGGAGGCCTCAACCAAGGCATGACTCATGCAATGACCTGGAAGGTTTAAAGAAGATGTGGTGAGTGATTACAGCAAAGCCTGGGGCAGAAAAAAGGGTGAAGGATGAGCGAGGCAGTGTGAAGTAAGGTGGTGTGCTTTCTGAGTGGCCGACACCTTGGTGGAGCATGTAATGCCCCTCCTCTTCATACACACCGCTATTTGGTTGCCTCATGGCTGAGGATTAAGCTCTCTAATTTCTAATCACTGCCTGGTATAGCAAGGACTTGCCACACACACCTTCGGGATGGAGAAGCTATGAAGTTCACATCTATGAAGCTCAAATAGAGAAAAATCTTAAGACACCCAGAGGAAGAAAAGCTCCCTGCAAAACCTGAGACAGCTACAAGTGTTCATGGAACTGGGGGAAGAGGATCTGAATCTACCTTGAAAGGGTGGGGAGAAAATATCACTATTTTCCTAGAGAAAACACCTTCATGTCTTTTTGGTTATTGTCAGCAATACCCCTGCAGTTGGAAACTGTGGAGTGATTTAAAACTGTAGAGAGAAAAAAAAATCAAACACATGTCCCCTGATGTCTCATGTTCTCTTCCTGAAGCACATGTGGTAGTCTCAGCTTTTGAAGTTCGGTATCACATCTTTAATTTGTAGGGAAGTTTTCTGTAAGTTGGGATATGTAAGGGCAAGTGAAAACAATGTTCTCTGGCCTCCGGGGCATCTGATATAACTCTTGTCTTGGAAAAAAAGAATCATTAAGTTGAAGTGCACAGGCTTCCTCAGAGGCCTCACTTTACAGGGCAAACTCCTTAGATCCTTCTACCTGAAATGGTGACAGCAGGGGTTTCAAAAATAGTATCCCATCTATTCTGTATCCATCCCATTTCTGTAACGTTTGTTCTCACTGAATTCAGAAATAGCTCCCATCCCAGCACAGTCATTGTACAAAACTGCTTCGTTCTTCCAGGAGTTGAAGAGGGACATGTGCCATATCACCAGCCTGGAGATTAGGGCCAGCAGATGAATGTCAAGAGTTAGCCTGCAGTGAAACATTAAGCATCTCTCTCTTCCTCAGGCATTGACACAGGCTTCATATCCCTCCCTCAGGACTAGCCATTTCCCAAAGATTATCTTTAATATACAACTTCTTTCAAGCAGACTGATCTCCCCCATTGTCTAGACTGCACAATACAGCCTTCAAACAAGAATGAGAACATTTGTATGTTCTCATCCCTCCTATGTGAACAGCCAACAGGGAACAGAGACTTAGATCTCAGATTCGGTTTATACACTGCAATAAAATTGCAATCCAAATCGTAATAATATGACAGGAGAAGGATTCCTTGGGTATATTCATAGACTCCACAGGCATTTCCTCAGAGATATTCTTTGAAACTCAGGGCAAAGAGCTTCCTCCTCAGACAAAAGGTTTTCTGTCTTTTCTAGATGACTTGTCACAGAGGCCTTTCCTTGGCTTGCCACTTGGACTCTGGTTTTCAGGCATGACCTCTTTCTTTGAGAAGCCCTCAGAAAGCCTTTGGTGCTGCTGGCGTTGACCCCCTCCGTGGGAAAACCTGTCAGTGCCAAGGAAGAGGAGGCGATGTTTATAACATGCAACAATTGGGCGGCTCTCAGCCAACAAGAAGTGCGGTCCAAGGGTCATGTATGCCCTGCTCTGTTGCCTGTTCTGAATGAATACTAAAGACCCCCAAAAGGCAGCCATTGCTATAGACTTGTGCTGCAGGTTCTTTGTTGGTGTTTCAAGGAATTTATTTTAAAAATTATTTTTTCTGGACACAGTTTCCATCTGTTTTTCCTAGAGTTGGTGGATGGTCAATTAACTAGAGTTTGGGGAAATCAGCAGTTTTTTGTTTGCAATCATTCATGCAAATCTTTCTCTGCCTTCAGTCTGAGCTGATTTGCAAAGACAAACAACTAAAATAAACATAGCTATAACACTGCCTGGTTCAGAGTCAACTGAATATTCAGCTCTGGAAGTACTGCATGATTTTTTGAGTAAAAAGCATAAATCAGTCCAAATTTACTTCATGTTTGAAAGAGATCCATCACCAGATGGGCCTGCCTTGGAGCCAGGGGCTGATAGTTAGACTGCGCTCACACTTCCTTCCCGGGAGCAGCAGCAGCAATTTCAGTGGAAATACTCACAGAGTAAAAGCTGAACCCTGAGGCAGGAGCCTCACAATTCAGTCTTTTGGGTTAACTCCATTTCCTTGGCTTCCCCATTGACTGGTCAGGAGAAAACACCCTTTAAATAGTTCCTGGCTTATTCCCCTGACTTCCCCGCTCCTCACCCCATGCTGTTCATCCTCAGCTCTGCCAACATGGCTCTTTGCATGGCCAAACTGTAAAATCAATAAGGGGAAGAGTCCAGCTTAAAAAAAAAGAGCATGGAAATTTGGGGGAGAGGAGGGAAATAAGGAGTTACAAGCCAAATTGGTTCCCTGAGCCCATTTAGGGTGGGACCCCACCAGCCACTGTGTTAGCCTAACCAAGTGGGGAGCCTGGAAAGGAGAAGGGGAAATAAGGGCAGGGAGAGATGGAGCAAGTCTTGCTGCCAAGCACAACGGCTTGTGAAACCCTGACCTGACCTGACAGGGACAGGAGCTCCGTAAGCCAGCCGCTGCTGCTGCAGCACCCTTCTGATCATGCTACACCATGGGGCAGCCTGAGAAGCAGATTTAAATCCCTGTGGGCCTCCAAAAGAAGATAAAAAATCTGTAGCTTTGGGGGGAAAAAAACCCAGAGGGTATGTTTCATTCCTCCTCGTCTTTTATGATTAGATACTGATCTAAAGTCCACTGAATTCATTTGAAAGAATGCTATTGACTGCACTGTTTTGGATCAAGACTTCAGATCAAATATTTTAAAGACTTTACAAATTCTTCCACTGGCTCAAAGCACTGAGAAAGAAGCATGGGAAAAGATACAAAAAAGAGAAAGAAACACAGAGAGACAGAAACAGCGTACACCATTGAAACAGGATGTTACTGTGAGATGTAGTTTATAATAATTACTTGATCAACATGCTAGGCAAGGGGTTTTTTTCCATTTTGAACCAGTAGATGCACAGATGGGGTCTATAATAGAACTGGCATGTGTCTGGAATTTTTTTTTTTTTTTTAAGGTTGCATAACTTTACAACCACTGCTAACATTCGCGTGTGTTGATATGATGGTAAGAGTACTCAAACTTCTGAGAACTGACATTGTCAAACTGGCTTCCTGCCCATCAGGTGACATTGAAATGGCAATAGTCCTTGTCTGGAGCAGCAGTAGTGGCTACAGCCAGATTGCGTGGATCCAAAAACTGCTCCTAAGTAGTAGTTATAGCACTAGTAGTAATATGATCAGAAGTCATTTAAGAAATGCAATTTTCCCCATGTTTTCAGCCAGAGGCACAGTGACAGCTACCTTGATGAGGATCAAGCAATAGATCTGCTTTTGAGGCAAAGTTAGAAATGAGCTTTTCTGACTCCTGTTCCAGGCCTCTTGCCGTACATGATATGGTTTCCACGTGAAAGAGAGCATCAGCACACACTATCCATTTAGGCCACATTGACAAACCATGTCCAAGAGCATTCCCAAGTGCTCCAACGTGCTCCTCTCCACCATTACCTGAATGTCCTCTCTGTCACCACTTCCAGCCACACGCTCCTCAAACCACCATCAATGGTAGTTAGGATGGTCTAGGGACCTCTCCCAAGAGGTGTTTCACCTGTGACAAGCCTATTCTGGAGGTGACGATAGTCCCCCTAGCCCAGAGGTGGGCTGTCCCACATAGGAAGCCAACTGCTTGGGTTGTTTTTGGCTGTAGAGGCCACTTCAGAAATGTGCCTTCTGATTGCCAGTTCATGGGTTTATTAAGCAGCCAGATTTTCTAAGGCAAGTTTGAGGAGGGATCATTGCCCCCTCCTCATTCACCTCTATCAGTGAGAAGTGAAGAAAATGAATCAAATGACACCATCAGGAATAAAAAGCCTCAGAAAAAGAAATGTACATCAAGAAATGTGTATTCTGCCTCTCTCCAAGGACAGTGTAGGGAGTACACTTTGTTCCGGGATTTCCACAAGGAAGCAATTAACTCTTGGAGATCAGCAAATAAATATGAGTCAAGATTTTAAAATTTGGATGTGTTAGAAAAGATCAGCACCAGGGAAACTCACACAAACACACTTTCAAAATTTCTTAGTGCTATCAGTTCAGATGAATGTCACCAGTTCACACGAAGTGCAGGGGGTCCCCTAAGCAACTCAGCACCTTTGAAATACTTATTTAAAAGTCCAGCCATAGCAGGAAAAGCCTAGCCTTAAGCTATGTATCTATCAGAGACCCATACACAAAACATTACACTAAAAGAAGCTATTCCAGCATTTGGTCCCTCCTAAGACTGGTCCAAACTCTTCTGCAAAAACATTGGACGATGCGTCCTGATCCCTGGGATACAACCCAGTTACCATATATGCCACTGCAGTCATATTTGTCCGTGTTTTAAAAGAAAGGCCCATATAATGCTCATCTGATCAAGCCACAAGCTCAGCGCTTAAGCAATAAAACTGCAGAGTTTTATTGGTCTTTATTACTGCACAAGTCTTAAAATCTCTGCCATGTAATATGACACCTAAAAGACTCTCGATATCTGCTGTTAAAAGCATACAAACTGAGATCGGAAAATAACTGAGTAAAAATGTAGTGATAATTGAAGTAACCATGATCCAACTAACTAATAATCAAGAGCCTCTCTGAAGGGCTTCCTATTTTGGATGGGTTCTGCTGATCCCTTTTGTTTGTTTGATTTTATCAGCAACATCAGTGAATCAACAGCCCTAAGAGCTGAGGCAGTACAGGCACCCACTGCATGGCACCACACCAGCATGAACATTACAGCTCCAAAATGAGTTGCAAATTCTGGGACATCAGGTGAACAAAACCCCCAAACCCCACCACCACCAAAAAACAAAACTACAGAATTCAAGCTCTGGAGCAGCTAGCCTGAAGAAAGCAACACTGTGCCAGTAAAACCATAGATTTTTTCCAGTGTGCTTGTCATTCAGATTATTGCCTCCTCATCTGCTGGTAGCTGAATTCCCATCTCACAAAAGCTTTTTGGAGGAAAATCCCTCAGAGACAGTCTGCTTTCCCATTTTTTTTCTTCATTTCTTTAGCTCTGTTGGAAGGCCCACCCACAGTTTTGGCTCCCTATTTCAGCTCTCTGTTCTGTTTAGGTTCTTCTCTTGCTCAGTTATTTGCAGCTTCCAATTAGAGCAAAATGTCTGCAGGGCTCTTATTAATTTAAAAAAAAGAAAGAAAGAAAAATCTTCATCTCAGTGCAGAAACTAAATTTGGAAAGCTACAAATATTTCAAAATACATCCTATCTTTTTTTGTTTGGTTGGGTTTTTTGTTCTCTCTCCCAACTACCTCCAAAATTATTACTTACGATGGAAAAAAACATAAGAAATACACCATCACCTATAGCAGCAATTCACAGTTTGAGGTTTGTGAACCACCATATATCCACGATGCTTTTCCTCAAGAGATGCCAGAGTAGTCCTCAAGGGTTGCAGCCGTGCTGATGCTGTTACAGTGCAAACCGTAAGGACCATATGACCGCCTTTTTGGCATTATAAAATGCTTTTGTATAGGATGGGAGTTTTTACTTAAGTAACAAGGCCCTGTGATAACTCATGAAAACACCTCAGAGTTCCATGAAAGGATATAACCAGAAATAACACCTGTATTCTAGGCTACCTTCTTCAGGTTCTGCCTCAAATTTAGACTGCACAAGCCTTTAACTGTTTTTTATAATACATGTTTCCTGTCTCCAATCCCCCCTCTGGTAATGGTACATGCATTAATCAATGTCTTATAATACTGTTACCTCAAAACTTTTTATGGCACAGTTGTCTCGTAGCCCTGGAAAACACTGTCTTCATTGCCCTGCCATTTTATTGCACTTAATGCAATTATAAAATACCATATACATCTGTTAAATATTATTTTTAGTGAAGGAATAAATCCCCCCTAGCACAAGCAATATTTCTTTTTATATAGAGCATATTTATCTTTCGACACTTTATTATACTGACTCATGAAAAATAGAAGCAATACCCTCATTATTTATCTAGTCTAACTTGAAGGATGCTCTAGCCATTTCCTTCCAGGAAGAAAGGATGTTGAATATTTGATATATGTGATCAGTGAAGTCTGCAGTGACTGCTTCTAGTATTCTGTATTGTTAAAAATCATTGAACCTTACAGAGGAAGAGGAACAGGGGCTTTAAGAGTTGTCATGCATTTAAGACAGTTTCACAAAGCCATTAGGTTTCTTGAAGGAAATGGGTGACTTAAACTGTTAAGGAACTTTAACCAAAACATGGGTAAAAGTCACCATCCAAAACAAAGTGTCATGAGAAACTGCTCGGGGGGTTGAATTCTGTGCCTCAGTGGGATTCCCTGGGTACTATTTTATGTTTGTTAGAAAGAGACAACAGGAACACCTCCGGATTTACCTCTGATCCTCAGTGTTAAAATTTCAAACTACTACAACCACCTTGGTTTTTCTCTAGCTCAGCCCCTTGGCAAATCTGCTGCTAAAAACAGTGTAGACATTAACCCAAAATGCAATGAGCTCTATGGGCATCACTTCCATGACAGCTGAGATGCAGGCTCTTTCCATCCAGATCCTAAAATAGTAAGAGTGGACGGTGCTCGTAAACGGGATTTTGGCTTGGGCTCTCCTCCAGTCCAAAAGGGTCAGGCAAAAAGAAATTGATGCTCACATGAACACAAGTGAAAAAGCTGGGATCGTAATTCAGTATTAACTAAAGCACTAGGGTTACCCTTTCCCCCATCCCAGCACTGCCCTGTTCGGCCGGTGCTCACTGCCTTTCCCCAGCACCCAGCAGTTCACGGTCCCTCTTGCTGGCACGTCCCAGCTCAGCTGTTGCTATGGCAGATTGTGAAATTCACCCTCAGAGCAACTTTAGGGATGCTGCTGCACCCAGTACTTACTTCTACAGTAACTGTGCCAGCTCAAAAGTGCTTTGCAGTTTTGCTGCGAGGCACAGCGAGGGAAGCAGCAGAGCGCAGAAGGGAAAATTCCAGCTGCGGTTGTGTTTCCCCTTCCCCCCCCTCCTGCCCCACAATAGCTTCACTGTCAGAAACAACAACAAACTGCGGGACCGCATTCGTGCTGATCCCCAAGTGCAGTTCCTGCCAATTTCAACCCTTCATTGTAGAGATTGTTTTCTTCGGCACGTTTAACTAGCTCCAAGCCCCTATGCCCGTCTAAAAAAGCAATATCAATTATTAATAAATGATAATACATAATTAATAGCAATACTCAGAAGCAGTTCTGCCTTGCACTGCTCTGGCTACTAGCTAATCAAGCTTTACGCTGAAGCATGCTAGAAGATTAATTTTAACATTATCCTATCATTTACCAGATATTTCACCATATATTTCTAGGGTAACCAAAGGCAACAACTCCATTCATGGAGTCCAGTACTGGCCAGGTGTATCCATGCTACAGTACATAAATGTATTTATTAACCCAGTGACATAGAATATGGTATGAATTATACAACATGGTCAGAGACAGACTTTCTCAGAGCTATAAATGGTCCAGGTGAGGGCTGAGTTACGCTAATGAGATAGCAGCACACACATAGACGAACTGCTGTTTGCCTGTGGGCCCGGCTGCTCTCCCATTCCCTTCAGAGCGCTTTCCCAACGTGTGGCGTTATGGCTAGCAGCACCGTCCCCATTCTGCAGAGGAAGACAAGGCACGGGTAGGTAGAGCAGCTGGCCAGCAGTTCACCACCAGAGCCAAGAACAGCAGCCAGGTCCCTCAAGCTCTGTGGCCACGTCCTATTGAGTCAGCCACATACAAGGGTGCACCTCACTGAAATAAGGGGAATGTTGCCTTGGTAGAGCTTCCTACACAAGTATAGCAGGAAGAGACTTTGGGTCCTGACCCTGTCTGCTCAGGACCTTTCTCAAGCACTGTGCTCATTTCAGAAGAATTTACTGAAAGGATTTGTAATTCGTTATCGGCCTTCATGGCTTTCAGCACTAACTACTGCAGTTCTCAAAACAAAATAAATTGAATGCAGATGAGCAAGACCAGAGCCACAGATAACAAAAGAGCCCAGCAGCAGAAAAAAAGAGAGTTAGATAGAAATGTGCCATCCAAAGACATTAAAATCACGCCAGTGCCCGCTACAGAACGACACCAGTGGCCTTCTTTGGGTCATAGGAACCGTGCTTTTCATGAGGGAGAAGGTTTATTTATTAATTTGATTTTGTTTGGAGACTTTTAGCTTGACTTTTGGGGTAGGGAAATCTGGGGCACAGGGCACATCATCATATCATTTTCTGGAAGAAAGTCCCTTTTCAAAGGTTGTACATACCAAGGCAGGCACGTTATCACTACTATTTGCTTAATACATCTATTCCCCACTACCTAAGAGTAAGTAAGGGTCTGTTTCTACACTTGGCAGAAAGAAACAGCAAAGGCACAGCAGAAATGGTGGTGAGGGCACTACGCTGTACGGAACAGCAGTGATCCAGGCCTGGCTGATAGGTTTGCATGGATGTTAATCCTCTTGTCCTTCTGCTCCTCTTCCAGGCTACAACAGGGAACTATTTTGGCAGCACTGTTCTATACGGCCTGTCTGTATTGTTCCACTTTTGTTCACTACTAGATTTTTCTTGGAAAGGAAGAGATTTTTAGAGCATCACAGAAAATTCATCTGGGGCTTTTTACAGAGTTTGTAGCCAAATTCTGACTCCTGCATAGCAATAGATGTACAACAACTTGTTTTGAAGTCAACTCTTGAATTTTTCAAAGCAGAAAAAGCATTTCCCTCTCCTGCTGGGAGTAAGGCTACATATTGCCAATTACAGTGACTTCTCACAGTGATCACTTCCAGAGGCAATAAAATAAACTGCATTTCAGCATTTGTTGACCATAAGGCTTTAACAGTTTCAGCCATCAGCAAGCAACATATTTTCTTTTCTGTCATAGATGTGTGAATTTCAGATGTAAACTCTTAATAAACACTTATTCCTGTACCTTTTCCTGTTACGTTTCTCAAATGCTTTGAGCAGAAAACTTACTTCTGTACTTCTACAGCTGATCCAAATGGCTTTAAAGCTCTCAACACACTTGCCACCTTTGAAGCCTCATTTAACTGTACAGGCTCTTTCTACATGTCAAGCACATCCTGAGACAGACACTATAAATTTTTGGAGATCCATTTCTACTACAGTCAGAGATGGCAAAAACCACTCTGTACTAGAACTAATCTTATGAAGCTTCCTTCACTTCAGCCTGAGCAGCCTGCAATAGCTCAGAGACACCTAAACAGTGCTGGTTTTTAAATTTCTACACTGAAAAACTTTTACAAAGATCTTTACAAAGATGGCCTCCTTTCCATCTCTCATTTTTCTCCTTGGAATAAATTGGCTAGCTCATGGCTGCCTTCTGATGTGCCGTGTTAAAGGGCAGGAGTAATACTACAGAGCCCCTTTTCACATTAGGCAAAAAGAATCAGTGCGTATGCCGTGTTTTTCTTGGAGTTTCTTTATCTGATAAAACATGCGTATTATTTTGCACATACACAACAGCAGTCCCAGACTTCTACTACTAATGACAGCAATCTGACCTATGATCTTTAGCCCAGTTACCTCTGAACTCATGTAGTCTAATCATTGCCCTCCCTTTCCCCTGATAATAGACACAACTAATACAGCTGCACTCATTCTTCTAGCTGCACCTTGTAAACCTGGGCTCCACGTCTGGCAGGAGCTTGTTCCCAGCAATGGCAGCAGGCTACAATGCAAAAGATGCTTCAGGAGTCCCAGATGCACTACCCGAGCCCTGGAGAATATCTGGGGTTACGGTGGGTGGAATTCCACGGTTTCTCCCTTTGCCACGTTGTAAAGCCGTCGTCTACTCTGAAATGTATGGTACTCGCAAACTGCTTTTGCCAGGGGTTAAATACTTTTTATTCACAACGCCACAAAGACTCTCTGTGTAACAGTGCCAGAAATGTCTAGGAATTCTGCTTGGCTTCATTTATATCTCTCTGGATGTCGTGCATACTATATTTTCATACATTAAGGATTTCTACAGAATTTATCATTAGCCATAATGGTTTCCAGGAGAATTGCTGGCTCAGCTTTAAAAGTGAATAGCTTCATCTTTAGTTTAGCACTTCTGTCAGGCTAGGATCAAATCCAGACACTCTTTCAATTTTTCTTTTAGTGGACCATCTACACTTAATGTTAGCCTCTGACAAACAGGATTAAGAAAACTCTCTATTTTTGTCCAAGGCCCCAAACCCATATATAAACACTGTAATTTACTACGTAATGGCAGCTCTTTCAAGGCATAAGTATAAGTAGCAATAACAATCGTGCCTTTTTTGAGAAGTTCTTGTTTCCGGAGCTAAAAAACACACAGCTGAAGTGGCGTGTGCATGACCTTCACATGCCTGATCTCCACAACACGCTGAAAATCCTGCTGCAGAACCGGAGGATCAACGCAGCCCCTTCTCATCTGGAAAATTGAATGAGATTACATAAAACAGCAACAATTTCTCACCTGACCCCTCCTGCAAATGAGATTTGTTAAATTGCCTTGGAGATTTCAGAGGGCAAATTCACCCGCTGAGTTGCGGGAGTTATGGCAGGGTTCAGTCTGGTTTCAGTACAGTGAATGGCTTTTGAGTACTGCTGAGGTTACAACGTGTGCAGAGGTAATGAGATGAAATCACAGATTAGGGAAGGCTTCATTTGCTAAAATATTTTAACAAAAATAGAATATTCCTAAGAGTCTAGTACACTTTATTAGTTTAGCTGGTGAAAGAAAAAAAACAACCCAAAAACCCCCAAATTATTTTCCATGGAGACTTTAAACAAGGCGAGGAAGGGGTTCCTGAAGTAAAATGGTTTGGTTTTAATTTAACAAACAAAAAGATTTTCTGCTGTAAAGACTTTTGAATGAAACATTTTCATTTTTAGTGAGAAATCCCTTTTTGGCCAAAATTAAAATTCCAACTGAGAGGGGGGGGGGAAAGGGTTTTGAACTACTTCTGCAAATATTCTGGGGAAGCTTTGCCTTCTCATACAGCCATAGCAGGCTAGAAGACAGTATACACTGCATGTTTTAAAAAGCATACATTTAAATTTCCCTGTTCGTGCTTCCTTTACTGCTGAGCTTGCAGAAGCAACAGGCCAAAGGGAGGAAAGACTCCCGTAAAGCATGTCTGTGCTCCTCGCGGGCTGGCTTAGTCCACATCTCCCCACTCAGCCCCTGAACCAGACTGCAGTGGCTCCAGAAGGATTCTCAGGCACGGCACTGTGGTGTTTTTTCCTCCACGTTGAAGTAATGACAATTTGTATAAATCACTTTTTTCTCTATTCCCCGCACTGTTCCCGCAAAGAGCTGCAAACAGAACTTGTTTATCTGAGCACTGTGTTGGAAGGGTGAATACAGACCTAAAGAAAAGGGGGCAGGGAAAAGAGCCGTATTTTTTTGTTTGTTTGAAAGGTTGGGTGAACCCTGAAATATAGAAAGTACTTGTTATAATGATTTCTTTAGTACGTGAGGTTTTAACCTAAGAAACTTTAAAGAAATGAAGAGCTTTATAGAGGGAAAATGAGCCTCTGAATAATATTCCAGCAGGGAATATTTCAGTGAGCCACACAGAAATGAGCATAATAAGAGTTAAATTGCTCCTGCTCCAACAATAGATTTTTCTTAAAATAAATGCAATGAAAGCACCATCCCTTGAGTATCATTTGGTACTCTGGAGCCAAAATCCTCTCTTATTTACACATAAATCTAGGGCCCCTATTCACAGGGTACCAGTTGCCTTGACTCATTTCCCAAGGCATGCTCTCTCCATCACCCCAGGTACAACCCAACATCTGCAGTCAAGCTGTGGATGTCAGCAGACGTATTCCAGAGAGATATCAGGACAACCACATTCAGAGCTTCATTCTCATACTTACAGCTAATGAAAGCCTGATGTTGCAGAGGTTTACGTACCAGCAGAGGCCAACAATATCTGAACAGGGGTAGCTTAAATTACCAGGTACAACAGTGTTCAGACTCCTTTTACAGCAATAAGGAAAAAAAAAAAGCCATTTGAATCTGACTCAAGAAAGGCAAGGTTATTACTCATATCCCAAGGAGATACGGTGTGTGTGATGAACTGAAAATGCTATTAGAGAAGAACAGATTCCTGTTATGATAGGCCAAGTAAGCGCGGTTTCACTGTCACACTGTTAATTACGCATTCACTCTTTCACATAATGAAAAAAAGTCTCATGTAGTGTCTACAAAAGGGGTTTGCACATTTGCATATAATGAAACCAGCAATGACAAATGTCAGCAGTACCATACACTGATGCCATGAATAATGCATAACACAGAATTGTGGAGCTAAAAGCAGAGAAATAATCAAAACCGCTGATCTTCCCTCCCCGCCCCCCCCTCTCTACAGGCAGATAAAGTCTAATTTTCTGAGCACTTCAAACCCAAATGGTTTCAAGGATTCTGTTTCAGACAGAGGAAACTGATGAATGGTCATGGCGGCTTTCACTTTTAAAGCACCAGTTCAAGTCTGCTCAGTCAAGCATTATCTATCCGCTTACGTATCTGCTGCCTGTGGCACTACCTGGGACCCTGTTTTGCCATCGCCACCAAGGGCCAGGATTTACCTGGTTGTTTCCCTCCAGGAGCACCGTCTTCATAAAAATGGTGGGGCTGATGAGAGGAAATGTGGAGAGTCACCACTCCCTGCTGTATTTACTTTGGTTTCTAAGATTTTTCTACATCAGCTGGAAGCCTCCTGAAAGGCTGCTGTAGAGCAATAACCGAGGATGGAGAAGCAATCCCCATGTTCTGCTCATATTCAGCCACGCTATATCCTCAAACAATACTGGCTGGGTTACTGAGCTGTGCTTTCTGACAGCCTGGCTGGGCAGATGGTACCCAAAAACTGCCAGATCAGAAGTTAATGTTTCCCCACTGGCTATAGGAAGCGCTGCAGTTGCCCGAGCTGAGGGTTTGCTTTGATAATCATTTGATTAAATAAGCAGATGCCCACTGACTTCAGAAGGCATCAGCACATGCTCCTACAGAGGAGTCAGCACAACCAGCCCTGCCGGGGGAGAAACAGAAACACCCTACAGGGAAGGGGAATACTGAGGAAAGCTGGTGGAGAGGGGCACTGCCGGTCTGCAAGGATGTCTAGGAAGAGACTTCAGGTTGAGCAGTTCAGTAAAATGCTTTCCTCTGTCGTGACTAGTATTTAAACTGGAATTTGAATAAAATCTGACCTGAATGAGGCAGCACTGATCTAATTCTCCACTGATAACACCTCACACAATCATACAAACAAGGAAGGTCACCACCTTTCCATAGCTGTCTCTAGACTAGAATAGGAGGGAGATATCATTTAGTTCACAACCAAAGCACATTCACTTCATGGGAAGCTGTAAACTTTTTATTCAGCATCATCTTACACTGCTGGTTATCCCCATCACCTATATTTTCCACTACACAGTTTTTTAATGCGTATATTACGTAGCTTTTAATTACTGGTTCACACTCTCACCAGTGTACAGTACCACCTGTCTCTTTTCCTACACAAAAATCCACATTAAGAGTCCCAATGAGATTTTTAATCATGTTTCCACTGCACTATACACAATGATAGACTTATTCATCATTTGATCGTGTGCTGTTTAATCCATAAGAACCTGGTCTTGTTCCCTCCCCAGAAAAGATGTTGTCTGGAAATGCAGTAACATTTTAAAACAATTTAATTTCTTTGTGGTTCTGGGTGTCACATTGATACCTACCTTGCAAACATCGTTTCCTGCACAGATCTGTGTCATTTTGTCCCAACTGAACAATTCTTTCTATAGAATTAAAATGATGGGTTTAAGTGAAAAAGACTGTACTATAACACACATCACAACGGGAGCAAAATTTATTTTTTTTAAACAAGGAAAGTAGGAAAGTCCAGGAAAGAGGGCAGATTACTTTTAATACAGAAATCCCATCACGTGAAACAAGGGTATTGGGTCTGGAAAGCCAAACCTCTTTGCCCAACGCAGATAAAGAGCGAGACAGGGTAGTTGGCAGCACAAGACAGGATGCTTCAGGAAGCTTGCTTACTTCCACAAACATCATCACAGGCCGCATAACAAGAGTCTTTATATATTAAAATGCAACATTCTTATGCATGCATGTGCAAACACAATGGAGTACTGAGAGACTGTCTATTCAATGGGCATTGCCATACTATTTATGTACGCATGCACGGGCAAAGCTAATGAAATGCAGAGACAACTTGGTTTATTGTATGACCAATAACAGTATATGCAAAAGAAACAGATTTTTAAGAGACTGTTAATTGAATCCTCTGAAAACTTGTTTCTTCCTGGCACCAGAAGACATACCAGCTACCTAGAGAGAGCAGTCCGGTAAAAAATTGAAGCTTATGCTTAATTTTAGGTTTATGCCAAATGTGCTGCAAGTCCAGTTACGATCAGAAACTAAAAATTCAGATGGTACTTAAGAATGCTTTCCTTAATCAGGGCCTTGGTTTCTGTGAAACTTGTTTCTGTTGTCTCTTGCTGAGGTCAAATAGGCCAAATAAGCTACAAAAGTTTTCTTTTTTTTCCCCTGGAGAAGAAAATCAAACATTTTTTCTTTCTTCTTGAAAAACTGCTAAATTTCCAGAGAGAAAGAAAAAAACTGTTGATGTACCAAGAACAAGTGGGACAAGTATGAGCCAAAGAAGGAAATGCTGGATTAGACTATCTGAAGAGCGTGAAACGATGCTTAGCAACCAGCTGAGGACTTGCATCCTCCCAGATGCCAAAACAAACTGGCCCAGAACAGAATATTCATTTCCCACTTTTCAGCAAATAACACTTTTACCATTCCTAGTTTCCAAATGGAAACTCTACATTCCCTCTCCACTGCATATTTTTAAACAAATAAGTAATAGCAAAGAGCAAAAACATTGAAAAAAATCTGCATGAAACCCAGAGAAAATAGAATAGTATAGAGTATTTCAGTTGGACATTAACGATCATCTAGTCCAACTGCCTGAATATAATTTAATATATGCTGCATAGCACTAAGGACCTTGAGGAATTTGATCTTTTAGCATAGTTCTATCGCTCTGCAGCAACTAAGTACTGGGCATGTCTACAAGGCAGAAAGAGCTCTGTAGAGAAGCAGAGGACTCGCATATTTTGAGGACATGCTTGTCACTTCAGGGGTTGGGATTTAATACTGTGTGCCTCAGTTTTTACCACTGTAAGTTGTACACCAGCTTGCTTTCTAGAAAATGTATTACCTGCAACTGGGTCCCCAAAGTGTGCTATGTGTAGTACTGAAGGGACACAGGACCCTTCGAAGTGGCACATAGCCTGACAGTAGAGGCACCATCACCATTCTGCTACCACTGATGGTGTATTTACACATGTACTTCACTTGACAGCTGCTTGCTGTTTACTTTGGAATTGTTTCTTATCTGGACAGGTTGTCACAGGTTCAGCACAAATAAGCAAAAAGGGACTGACTGGAAATGAAGCCCAAAATATTCAAAACTATCCATATGCTGTTCCAGGGTGATAATTCATACTGCATTTCAGGTCAGGAAGTAAACTAGTTGCTGCGTGCTGCTTAAAATTTCTTTTTAAGATAAGAAGTGAAATGCTATTCATACAACCTTCTATTCTAGTTAACCAAAAGTGAGAGTTGGGAAAACTAAAGACAGTTAAGACCAGTTTGCTGTTGGCCTGTGCTGCAGAGTCTTCCCCTCGACTGTTTTGCCTCGGTAGAACATTACCCTGCTTACATGACAACAGATGGAAGGTCATCAAGGTCTCAGAGTTGCACCTACCCTGGCTTTCTGTCCATCACCATACTTATCCCTCAGGGCATCAGCATGAGAGCAAATGCCTCACACATACGTGGCATGAAAATTGGTCTACTCTGATGCAGCCTATCCTGCTGCCATGACCTGATGGAGTTGAAGCCTGGCATCCTGCTTCACTGACTTGGAGGACAGAGTTTGGAAGCAGGGCTGCCAGAGTGACTGTGAACACCTAGGAATATAGTTTTGCTAATGCGAACATACAAAAAGCTAACAAGAACCTCCAAGATACGTCTTCCATTCGGCCTGCACAGCCACAGTGGATACTCTCAAACTACTGCAGCTGGTTAGGTGAGTTATGATGCACCAGGAACAGCTCTCCAAGGAGAAACCCAGAAGAGCAATTATAACAAGGTTACTGAACATTATGAATGAACCATCAGGGGCTTTTCAGAGAGGTGGCTGTATCGTGTCTGTCTCTGGCTTGCATTATCCATTTCTCAGGCTAATGAGAATGACAGAGTTCCTCCAACCAGAGTAGTTCAGGACTACATTATACCTCTCAGGAAAATACACACTTCCAAACGCTGCAAGAATAGCTCAAACATCTGGACAGACCATGTACCTTGAAAGTCAGTAAACTGGAGTGGCACCCTGAACTTCCTTTAGGCGTGCTTTCCATCTCCAGGTGAGCCGGTCATGTTTTTTCATCATGTCAGATCAGCACAAGCTTTGGCAGTTCTTTTTAAAAAGCTTTTCCTGCTACTAGTTTTAAATCCTGTATCTTCTTCTGCTTGATGCAGTAAAATTTCTCATCTCCTCATCCTCACATAAAACTCCCCTTTCTGTTCCAGATAGTTAGTTATTCTTGCTCTGTACTTTACATTTTCAGAGTGAACCTGTTTTTAAGTCCCTCCATCAGTAAGAAGGCAGGGAGTAAGTTTGGTCATAAGAGGACTTACTGGGCTGCCATCTGGAAATCAGATTTTAGAGACTTCAACGGTAAATAAAGAGACCTGCAACTTGTACACGCACTTGGATATCAAAACGCCCTCTCCTTTGGAGGGTGAAGTTCCCAGGCTCACTCCCCCACAAATCAGTGTCATCTGGGGGCTGGGTGGTTTTTCATTCCAGGAAGGAAGCAAATTCAACCTTGCACATTTAGACATTTTCAGTTGTTTATGAGTAAACTGTGAATTAAAGCCATATTTGTGATGCAGGCCAAATCACTAATAGCTATCAAAACTACATTCTTTTCTCCAGGGCTTACTACATGTAGCATTGACCCACTGCTAAGATTCAGGTGAAAGTCTAGAGTTTTCAAATACTAAAGCCCTTTCCACAATAAGTGTGTGGAGTTGTAACATCTTCTACAAAGCCCATCTGAGGTAATCAGAATTTGTTTGGGTTTTTTTAAAGTGTAAAGATCTCCCTCACTCACTGGAAGTCTGCTTGTTCATCTCCTGTGATAAGTGTGCAAAACAGTTCAGTGGTGCTAATCTGATCAGCAACACAACAGATGTCAAACCACAGCGCATGCTCCATACTGAACGACTTCAAAATCACTTTCCATTGGCTCTCACAAGAGACACTGTAACAGCAAATAGAAAACTTGAAGGGTAAAACCAGAATTCATCCCCGCAAAAGGTTATCTCCTTAAGACATGCACAGTAGAAATTCTAGAGAAGATTATTTTTAAAAAGTAGCAGAGATGACAGTTTTGGACCAGTGAGAGGAGCTCATAATCTTGCTACTGCTTACCCTAAACGTTATTAGCTGGTGTGCTTTCCTATGAAATATCTGGACATGCAGTGGATGATCTGTGGGAGCCCATCTGGACAAAGTTCACTTTTCTTGTCTGCTTTTACTGGATGATATTGGAGAATGCTCACCACATCGCTGGATCAGGCCCTAAGATCATTTACTGTATTACACTAAAACTAACTGCTGAGTCTCATCTTCCATCCTTTTGCATTCATGTCATTAAAAATGGGTTTAAGTGTCCCAGATGTGTTGCAGAGCAACAGAGCCTCAAGGTTTCTGCATTTGCCTACCAGAACCAGCTGTTCCACCACAGCTCTCCCCAGCAGTGTTGACTGCAGCAGTTTTCCTGGTGGTACTTCGCTTCACTAGTTCTCAACCCCATTTCAGATCGCACATACAGAAACTTCTCTCCCTTGTGCTTTAGCTCTAGAGGTTTCTTCCTTCTCTTCTGGTATTTTTCTCTACAGTACCTTACTTTTGCAACATATGCATTCAAGAAGATGCCTTAAGAAGTCAGTGTGAAGGGGCAGAATTAATGAAATTAGCTTATGCAATAAGAGATATTAAAAATTCAGAGGGTTTTTTATTACACGTTTCAGCAGAAGCCTGTTTCAAACTCTACTACTAAATGGCTACAGTCATCAGATACATAACGTAGCTGAATAGTAGGAATCATTACGACCTATCTAATAAGGATTTATGCTGCATTGACCGGAATGTAACAAATCCCAGACACATGGAGGCCATACTTGGAGGGGAGGGATGTGAATCCTTCCAGGCACATATAAACCAGGGATTAATGCAAGTGCTAGTGTACACGTAAGAACAAATTTGTCCCACTTTCCTCATTCTGCCATTGGTATCAGTGCCTCGATGGTCCAAAACCGCAACAAATTACAGAGCAGAAGAGTTTAACTCTCTAAGAATCTCTGCGCTGGAAGCATTACTGCAAATCATGTTGCTAAAATAAAGCAAATAGTTAGAAAAAGTTTTCTTCCTTTTTTTCCTCTAAGAGAGCAGCTTGCTTATTTAATATTATTATTAGCCCAGTTTATTATTCATTTCTGGAACCCTATTTATTTTTAACTATGCACAAGATCACCAGTGCTTTTTTTCCAGACCAGGAGAAAGGCTCCATAAATAAGGAAGGGGAGGGAGGAAAGAGCTCTGTTAGATGTGAAGCATCTGCTGTTCCCAGGGAGGTACGTGGTTTTGGGACTGGGTTCATGGATGGGCTCCAAAAACACTGGGAGTTAGGTTGCAGGGTAAACACCTATATCCAGATGAGATGCAGTACTGCTTTTTCTTCATCACTCATAAACAAACACTGTGTTACGCTTTTAAATCCCTGCAAAAGATTTCTACTTCCCTTGGTGTTATACATCATGTATTTTGGTAACTCTTGACAACCACCACCACAAAAAAAAAAAAACAAAAAAACCTACTGGCTTATGAGTAAAACACAAATTTTTCTTCCATGTTGTGCTTGCAAGGCAGGACTGTAATTACTGCTTCACAAGTGCCATGACACACAGGCTGGTTTTGGCAGCTTTAACCTGTCTTTCACAGTTTGCTGAAAAACTCAGATCCCCCATTTGCCCAAAACCTACTAATTATTAACCTACTAATTACCTACCTGGACAGGCTGGAGAGGTGGGCCCGTGCAAACCTCATGAGGTTCAACAAGGCCAAGTGCAAGGTCCTGCACCTGCGTCGGGGCAACCCCCGATATCAATACAGGCTGGGAGATGAGGGGATTGAAAGCGGCCCTGTGGAGAAGGACTTGGGGGTACTGATGGATGAAAAGCTGGACATGAGCCAACAATGTGCACTTGCAGCCCAGAAGGCCAACCGTATCCTGGGCTGCATCAAAAGAAGCGTGGCCAGCAGGTCGAGGGAGGTGATTCTGCCCCTCTACTCGGCTCTGGTGAGACCTCACCTGGAGTACTGCGTCCAGCTCTGGAGCCCTCAGCACAAGAAGGACATGGACCTGTTGGAGTGGGTCCAGAAGAGGGCCACAAAAATGATCCGAGGGCTGGAGCACCTCTCCTACGAGGACAGGCTGAGAGAGTTGGGGTTGTTCAGCCTGGAGAAGAGAAGGCTGCGAGGAGACCTCACTGTAGCCTTTCAGTACTTAAAGGGGGCCTATAGGAAAGATGGGGACAGCCTTTTTAGCAAGGCCTGTGGTGACAGGACAAGGACTAATGGTTTTAAACTAAAGGAGGGTAGACTTAGGCTAGATATAAGGAAGAAATTTTTTACAATGAGGGTGGTGAAGCACTGGAACAGGTTGCCCAGGGAGGTGGTGGAGGCCCCATCCCTGGGAACATTCAAGGTCAGGTTGGACGGGGCCCTGAGCAACCTGATCTAGTTGATGATGTCCCTGCTCACTGCAGGGGGGTTGGACTAGATGACCTCTAAAGGTCCCTTTCAACCCAAAGCATTCTATGATTCTATGAATTATTAACTGCTGTGCTGAAGAAGGCTGGTCGTAAAAGATATGTATCTGATCTATACTAATAGGACCTTTTGCTGGATGAACTATTTCACCTATGCAGCCAGCAGAGCATCCCTAGTGTGGATGTAACTTAACAATAGCGGAAGCACTGTACTTGGCAATCCTTCTGAAAGTCACCCTATAACTATATTATATAATTACACTGGTGTAACTGCATTTGTATTAGGAGATTTTCCTAGCCTGGCTCCACTGGCCAGAGATCACACCTTTTCAGATCCCTGGCTGATATTGCTGTGCCAACAGAAGTCTGCAACATAGATCTGGCTACAGATCTACCCCCTGTGTGGCTGTCCAAAGGGATTTTGTTCATGTCAAACAGCACAGCTATATTTATGGCATGTAAAGGGATTTATAAATAACCATCCTAACCTGACACCATCCCTTATTAGAGAGGGAATTGCAATTCTGTAGAAGAGGCACAGACACTCCAGTGGAGACCATCAGTCTCTTCACTTACACCAGTGCAGAAACAGTGCCCACTATTTTCTTTGGATATGACCCAAGTTTACAGCAGTGCAAGAGCAGAAGACAGCTTGGCTTCAAATCCAATGCCGCTGCAGTGTTTGGTGCTAGTGATGTTGAATTGTGAACTACTTTCCATTAAGGTGATTGGGTTGGGTGGTTTGCAGCTGGACCTAAGTTACATCTTCATCTGAAGATGTGTTGGGGTTTTTACTTAAATTATCCAAGTGATTTGGATTTTTACTTCATGCTAATGAGGACAAATTGCTTTGCAGTTGCCATATGATTTAGAAAAATGAATTAAAGATTACAAGGGAAATTTGCATCAACATTTCTTTTCGCTGTAATGATTTATACCAGCTGCAGACCTGACCTTAAAAACCCATACTGATGTACACAGTGCAAGTCAAACTGCACAAACACAATGCCATTTCTCACAGTCCCAAGCCTCCTTCTAGCAGCACTGTCTTTCTCATACTCTCTTGGGAGACTCATCAGTGACAAAGGTTGGGGTATATATTAGTTTCCTCTGACTGTGGTCTTCCTACTACTTCTGCTGCATATGCACAGTGCTAGGATGAAACTGGTCCCTTACATTTGTTGTCAGCACTAAAGAAACCACTAAGCCACATGCCCCTCACGCTTCCCAGACTTGCTTAGTAGTTCCCAATTTTTTTTTCAGTTGTCACTGCATGGAGAGGGGTTTAAATTGTTCTCTCCTTTCCTGGATGGCAGCCAGCACAACATACAATTTCAGGCAGGGTCGATGCAGAGCCAACGCTCTGCCTAACAGTGTGAAAGCATTTAATGAAAAGAAAATAAAAAAAGAAGGAAATGCCTTATTGCTAATAGCTTAATCTCTTCTGCTTTTTAGCAAATGACATCATAACCAAACCCAGGAGTGCGTAAGTCAGAAGGCGAAGCCAAAGCAAACCTGTGAGATTTACCTTCTATCTGACATGCGCTTCATTCTGCTATCCAGTATGCAGAGCACAGCACCAGAACTAATAATATCATGACCTGAAATGAGCAGAGAAAGATCCTGAGGGTGAGAGACAGGGTGTGGGGACAGAGGGGTGCGGTGATGAATGGTGTAGAGCTACACTTCTCATAGTCTGAGCAATTTGCTTCAGCGTTTGACTGCATTGTCATTGTCTTACCCATGCCTGAGTCACAGCAGGGCTTATTTGTTTTTATCCCTGTTCTGATTTAGTTAGAGCACCACATAAAAGACAGTGGGATTTGTGAAAAGGGCGAGATTATACAACTATCCTCCTATGGAGATTTACCAATTCATGTGTGTACAGTCACTCGTGAAGGTCATGCAAACTGCAAAGCTGGAATGATATGCCTTTAAAGGATTTTTTTTTTTTCTTGATGAGGAGAAAAACCACAGCCTTCCAGCAAATCTACCTGAAGATGATTTGGCTTGCTCACCACTTGCACACTGGAATAACTGCTGTTCCTACTACACAGCTCTAAAGCATCAACAGCTAGGTCTTCAACCAGCACTTTTACTCAAACTCCACTCATCATCTCAAACTCCCAGCCACAAAGCAATTGGGTATTTCCCTCAAAAATCTCAAATGCTGTTAATGGCACCCCCAAGTAGCCAGCAGTGAAGTACAGAAATGGAGCTCTCAGATGAGAGCAAGATGTTTGCTATTCACTGAGGATTTCTCTACAGTAAGAAGAAACATTGAAGAAGCGTCAGCCTTAGTTAACACGTTGAAGAATCCCCCCTTGCCTAGATGATGTGTTTAGTCCCTGTTGGCAACCAAGCACCACACACCCACTTGCTCACCCTCTCCCCACGGTGGGATGGGGAAGAGAATCGGAAGGTNCCAAAGCCCAGCCAGTCCCTGAGCAGTGATCGCTGCCCCCTGGTCAGCTCCTCCCAGTTTATATACTGAGCATGACATCATAT
>VYZW01045014.1:3583-31936 GCA_013401315.1 Balaeniceps rex | reverse complement strand
TTACACTGCACTGTATTTGACAAAAGTATCTTCTGGATTCCCTGTGACATACCCTTGGCCCCAGGGTGAAGCTGTGGTACTTGAAAATGAGGATTGTTTCTTAAGCTTTCAATAACGATATTTTTGTAGCATAACATTAAGTATCTGTTTTCCTTTCCATGAAGGAAAACGGATGTGAGGCAACCTGAAGAATCAGGGTAGGCCTTATAGGCTAAAGCAGGGTGAAGTAAGCAAAATATTGTGCAGTTTCATTCCTTTTCCCTATACAGAATAGTCCCTGGAGCAAAGTAATCTGAGATTTACATCTAGATTTCATCCAGGAGCAACCAGTTGGTTTGCTTCAAAAGAGTCCAGGAATGAACCAAATTATACATAAAGTGGATCAGGGAATCACACCCTAGGGAACTAAGTTATTTGACAAGCAAAACATATATCCAATCTACTAACATCCATGCCAGTTCTTATGCACGCAAGAACTGTTTTGGTCTATTTGCCTAGAGAGAAGTTCCTCTAGAAGCTTAAAATATCTACTGCTTCCCAAACTAGCATCCCTCATACTGTCAGTATACCCTAGAGAACAGTTTACAGTCTTGTACTGGGAAAACTGTTGTTCTCTGTTAAATCCTATAGCTATTTGTCTAATGGGAAAATTGGCCTAGAACATTTTCCAGCTGTTGTTAATTAGATGGGCCCAGAATGGTGGCCTCGTTTGTTTTAAAGTAAGCTAAAATAGAAGAGCAGCTGCGTTATACTTTTGCTCATTTTTCCCAATAATGAACACAACTGTTATTTCTGAGCTGCAAACTATCTACCTCATTCAGATTTCATATTCTGAAGCCTTCCTGTTCAAAGGTAGAACATACTAAAAGTGGAGCAAAATCCTTGAGCCAGATATATTTTAAGAATATATATAGTAACAACAATTATTTAGCCTTTATCACAGAAGGTCTAGATGTATTTGATTGTCATTCAGCAAAACATTTTCAGCCTTCTAAGCAGTTCAGCCATGTTATTAGGTCTTCTGGTAAGTCACCAGGTACTCAAGGCTAGAAGAGTCTGTTGCAGTTCATTGAGGTATCAAAGCCAATAGTAAGGCTTAGATATTATGTTTAGCACAAGACTGTCCTCTGAATACAGATTTTTTTCAGAGGAAATTGGAAAGTTTTAGCAAATCCAAAGGGAAATGTAGGTATCTGGCCCTTAAAGTAAAATTCACAGCTCTGCATTATACACTTATGGTCCCTGTCTACTGCATGATGATAACTACTGTCCTGGAGTCCATGCCCAAGATAGATACAAAATTCAAGACAGGAGAACCTTTGGAATTCTCTGAAGTATAAGTATGCCTTAAATATCCCAGAAACTGTATCTTATTTGCCTATAGTGAATTTTCTATACCTAGAATCCACACTGCAAGCCCTCTCCAGGAATTAAAGATGGAACAGTCTTACCTAACTTTGGATATTGACTATTTGAGTATCCACCTCTGAGCTAGTCATACTAGGTTCCTTTTATTAGCCAATGGAGAGAAAGAGGACTTTTGATATAATCTACCTCATCTGAAATAAGATACCTCAAAAAAGTTAGATGACTTGCATGTATTTGTCTCCTTTGACTATGAAGGAATCTATATGATTATCTTTAGTGTACATGTTCACACTGCCATGCAAGTCCCACTCTGAGGGTAAGACTGTTTTTTAAAAAAGTGAGTTGGCGTCATGATTTGGTTTCAAAGCAAAAGAAGATAAACTGCTTCTCTCCCCTCTTTACCCACAGGTCTCTTTCTATGGTCATATAATATACAATTCAGCTAGTGTTTGATGATTTGCAGGGGGAATGTTCAGAAGGCAGCCTTCTGGATGAACTCTAAGAGTGTTCTCACAGTGAATAAGGAAGTAAAGTGTTTCATACTGAGTGATTTAGCACCTACTTCCACAATGTTTGACAAGGCACTATATCACATACAATTTCTAAATTCATCGCACCAGTAACTTTTTCATTATAAGGTAAGAACAATGCTATGCAGAATATTTTAATGCTTTTAGTTCTTACAAACACACGTATCTTTATATCCAGCTTCTTGATAGGTGGTCTCACAAAATGGCTCAGAAGCAATATGCTTTGCAGATTTGTGGGCTAAAGCCAACTGGTTGGAGAATCATACTTGTAATAATGACTGATGTGAAAACTGTCTTGGGTGATGGGGAACAGGTGCATCTTCTGTTTGCAAGAAGATCGCCTCTCTAAATTTTTTCTCTGCAGGTATTTGTAAAGGGCAGGTTCATTGTTACCTCAAGGTTATTTTTAAAACCCTTCCAGACTTTCTGCTCCAGTTAAAATCTATTCATTTCACTATTAAGCAAGTCAATGTAACTGACTCAACCTGATGTGACACTTCACAGGACGACTCATTGCTCAGGAAATACAAAACAACAAGAGCTCCATCAGTTTGGTAAAAGAATATGCTCTTCAGAAGAGAAATGAAAAACTTGTAACAGCATACACTGTTATCCTGTCCCCTGTTCCCCTGTAACAATAAATAAAGAAAACAAACACAGAAAATTAGGTACTTGTTTACTAGTTTTATGGCAGTAAAATACTCTAGCCACATGAGGATTGAAGCATATGGGGTATTTTGACAACTTATGTGACAAAAGCTGAAGTATATGTCAAGGATGCCATAACCCAGCTCTACTGCTAAGGGGTCAGAAAGTTGGCTTTCCTTCACCTTCATAGAAGACAAGAATAATTACTGGATCAATCTTCTACCCACCCCCTACCCAATCAACGTGGAAGAGAAGTATTCAGAGGATGTCTTGTCTCTCAAGCAAAGACATAAATGACATCAGCCTCTCCCTACCATAGCTGCAGGAATTTGGGCTGCAAGAAATCCTGTAACTATGCAAGCCAAAGAAAATAACATCATCATTTTGCACATATGGAATGAAATTATCTCCAGCATGACTGGCTGTCCTCTGGGGCAAGGCTTTTTCCCTTCTGCAGGAGCTTTTTTGTATTCCCTCACCTGTTCTACAATGTAAGTGCATATCTGAGATTTGCTTTTGGTTTTAGACACATTACAGATGTCTGCTTGTTCACTTTTAAACATGATATCACTTTAGTATGGCTTGCCTCATCAGCCTATTTACTGCTGCTTTTTAATTTTGCTCACTGAAATAACTAGGCTCCCAGTTTCAATGACTTCTGCATTATCAGCAGATTTGATTTGTTTCCTGTAGTGCTGCTCTGTAGGTCCTTTGAAGGCAAACACAGGCCCACATAGTTACACCTGGCAAGTTCAATTACCATTAAACCAAGTTAGACACAATTTCTGTTTTTCACCCTGTTTGCATTTTCTACCTTGTGTCTTCAAGCCCTCTTTCCATTTTTATTCTGTCTGTGCCTTGTCACAGATGAACAGTGGAACTGTGATACTGTTAAATTCTCAGAAAGTGATGCGTGAGAAGAATTTACCTACTGGAGAAAGGAAATCTTTCATCCATATATTTCAGATTATTGGATAATAAAAGATGATAAAAGGCAGAAATATAATATTTTTTATGTGATCGGTTTAGTAGGTTGCTTTCTCTCACAGTTACTAGTAATCATCTAGTGTGATCTAATAACATTTTGTTTGCCTCAAGGCTTGAAAAATAAATGTTTTGAAGTATTTTCCTCTTTCTCATATTCAATTCTCCATTTTTAGTAATTTTATATGTCTTTAGCATTTGAATTCAATATTTTAAAGGTCTTCTCTTGGTTTGAACACTTGGCTAGAAAGTACTGATGTTGCAGAACATTAGCTATCTGCTCTCCTACTCTTTGATGAAACTATGTCAAAAGACAGCTCCTATGCTCATATGGTAAGAATGGGATATTTCCATCCAATTTTTTATTTTTGTTTTTTTTTCTTCTTGCACTACTTATGATGCATACATTATGTCCTTCGATGTGATTTAGTAAAAGCTCTCTCCCTTACACTTACTGTTTAAGTAAGTGCTATGTAAGATATACATATAGCTATAGATAGGGGTCACACACAATTTAATAATGCGATATTATCTAGTATAGATGCTTTATTGCTTACTTGACCTCCTGAGGGGCTGATCAGGAGCTTTACAGCAGAAAAATACAGATGTTGTACCCAAATGTTCCACCTGGACTCTGAGGTAAATATATATAAAATCATATCTCAAAGGATCTGTTTCTTCCACTGCATTATCTCTCTGTTAAAACATGTCTCCCCACTAAAAGCATCTATTCCTTAATTCTTTTCTTTCTTTAAACAGAAAAAAACTCAGCTCTGCTTGGTAAGACTATTTAAATAAAAAGGTTTTAAGACAAATCTGCTCACTGTGTTTTGGCAGTGAGGTCTTCCCTGCAGTCTTCCTAGCTTCGAAGTAAATTTACCCAGTCATATATAGGTCTCGAGAATAAATGTCTTTCTTTCATTTTAAAGACTGTCCAAAACTTTGCTACCCACCAAAGCTCTTTTTTTACATCCTAGGGTCGGTTTTCCTTGCTTGTACTCTCCTTCCTGCTCTGCCTGATGCCCCCTGCACACCATCTTCCCCTTACTGAGCACATCCATTTGCTTTGAAGAATGATACAGTCTTTCCTGCCCTCCAGAGATTTCTAGTGGTTAATTGATACAAATACTGATCAATGCTCCCTGTTACCTGGCTACATATTTCTTTGATAGGATGCATAAAATACAACACCATCCATCCCATCAAGGAATCCAGAGCAGCATATGAGGCACTACGTCCATATTCACACCAACCTCTCATACCTCCTTGGCTGACCTCTGCTCCCTGAACCCCGCCAACTCCAGGCTCTCCCTGTCACAGCATGATGCCATGGGGCTGAAAGACGTGCCTCGTCCTCCCTGATGGTGCCTGTACCTGGCGATTCATGGCTCTTGCATGCAGATCAGGGAGCTGCTTAGACCAAGCCAGAGGGAAACAACTGGCACAGGGTGTGTTCTGAGCAACAGCCTCCTCTGCTTCAGCAGCTTAGTCAGGACCCACTCCATCCTAGTCGCTGTGCAAAATCTTTCCTTGGGGTGAGCATAGATCTTAGTGAATGAATGTGGTGGGGGTTCATACAGTAACTTAAAGGTTAGTACACGTTCCAATTTTCAAGTGTTTTACAAATGCAAAACAATAAGGTAACACAAGAGGGAGCAAGTCTCCATTCCGCTTGTTGAAATAAGGATACTGATGCTTCAGAGCCCAGGGGGAGAGCAGACGGGAGGAGCCTACTGTTTGCCAGTTGACAAGGTCACTGCTATTGTTATAAAGTGATCAGTTATAGGCTATATATTGTTGCCTACTGCATACCCAAACTCCATACTCCAGATGAAATATATTAATGATGGGAAAGTGATTTTTAAAAGTGAACTGAAAATTTTACAACTGCTTTTCCTGAAAAACTTTCTGAGAACGTGCTCTGTATATCTGTGGAACTATGTGTATAATGCAATTCTCATGCTCATTAAGGAGAAATTACCAAACATATTCATCTGAGAGAACAAGTATGTTCTTCATTGTCTACCAATGTTCTTGCTACAATAGCATAAATAGAGTGTTGTCTGTAATTTTCTTCTGTTTTATATACCACAATAAATCTGATTTTTAAGAGACATTTTATTTTTTAACATCTATAGTTTTGCAAGATTTCTGTGGCAAATTAGTCACTTAAATTGACCTAATCTTACATACAATACAGCTGAGCCTGGTAATTAACCTTATGAAGATACTAACAACACAAAGATGGAAGAAAATCTCATAAACTGTGTTCTGACATATCTAACACTGTGGAGGTAGGCTTGCTGTTGTATATTCTCTCCCTGTAACAATTAATCTCAGCTTCTGCCAAAAGGCACAGTGGCAAAAATTTCCTACCCTAAAATCTATCCTAATCAAACACCAAGGCGAGACACCTGATGTCAGTGGGCCACTACTAGATATACAAAAGCTTCTTGAGTAGCACTGGGGGTGTTCATGGGTCAGAGCAGCCAGCAGAGGAAAGGGGTGCTGCCTGCTCACCAGTCAGTTCTTACAGACCACAGGTGGCAAGGGAACCCTACAGTGGCAGCAAAAGCTTCTCCTACTTCCATTGGCACTTCAATGTATAGAGCAAATAGAACAACAGATTGTAGTATCAGTCAGTTACAGTGTGACTGACATGTGACTGTGTGACATATCGTCAGCTACAGGACATGTTAAATTAGCTCTACATCTGCCCGGGCGAACTTACAATTAGGCGTGATCTGATCTTACAGACTGACATATGGCAATCCAGTTCTTTTGGGATTCCTTGTTGCTCTCATATCAGAATCATCTTTCTTCTCTTTTCCTCTCTACTCCCATACTTCCATCAGTCACTCAAGGTGCCATGCAAAACTAATTTTTCCGTCATTCAGAGGCTTTATGATGTCCACCTAGGGAAGCCAACATTCACTTCCATTTTGTCCTACTTCTTGCAGCCTTCCCAGTCCCCCTGTGTAGTTTATATCATCACTCGGTTAAATGAAACAGAGTTTGTTACAAGGTCAGTTTTTCTCTCTTCTGTGTCTGGCTGACCTGTGGCCCGTCTGTTTCAGATCCTACAACACAGTTTGAATAATAATATTTCCCACTGATCAGGTAACACGCACAACAACGTGCGACGTGCTGTGAAGACTCTTTGGGAATATGTGTCTACAACAGAGTCTCAGGAAAACTCATAGGCAGCATGAAGATGTTGGACTGAGTAAAAGTTAATGTGTGTGTGGGAACCTATAATGGTTGCAGAATCACTGTCTCACGCAAAACATTCAGCAGGAGTGGTCAATAGGACCTATAAACACCTTTTGAGCTCACAGTCAGTGCACTACGCTAGGCAAATATAGCCTAATTCCCTCCCCCATTCCCTGCAAGTGAGAAAATTGAATCTGCTAACTGAATATCCTGTTTCCCTGCAGAGGGTTATAATAGCCGAGATACTGTACGAAAAGAAGAATGTAGACAGATGACAGGCTTTTTTTCTGCAAGTGGGAATGGCTAACCCTAAGGTGGATAATGGAGTTGCTACCCTTCCTGTTTGCCCTGTGAAGTAGCTCTGGAACTGCAACAGTTAAGGTAAAGTGGAATTTAGTTCATGAGTTTAGGGATTAGGAAAAGTGGAGCTTTGAAGGCTAGATTGGTGCAGCATACCAATCTTGCACTTTGGTTGATTTTAAAACACTGGCTATAAACTCCTTGGCAGACCTTCACCTGTTTTATGGGCAGCTCTGTCAGCAGAAGAAGAGGAAGGAAGAGACAGAGGTGGGTTGCAGTCTGGTTGGTCTTCAAAAAGTAAACTTTCATTCTCATGAGGTGAAGCTCTAGCTTCCCTCACGGGCACTACTGGAAGCCGGGAGATCTCACTGTACGTCAGGGCCAGTGTAGCTTTGAGGCACATAAGTTTTAAGTTTTTAAGTTGTTTAGTGGCTCTGACCTTGAGAATACTACAATTTTTAATTACAGTTGATTCTTTTTCAGGTACCTTTGACCTTTTTTATACAGTGCAAATCGCTCGGATATGAGTGACTGCATGGAATTGTGTTATACAGTTATGATCAGGGTCCCAATGTACATTAATATGCATGAAATAATAAAAATACTGTCCTTTATTAATTTTATTCACCTCTAATTACATCTTGACTAGCTCTATTTTATGAAAGAAAACCCAAACATTTTCTTTATTCTTTTCTTAATGAATTTTATGAATTGTATGTATTTTAGGAGGAGGATATGTAAAGCCTCAACTTCTTATGCTAATTCATTGTTCTGAATGCTAGCTTTTACCCATTTCATAAGACACCAAATTGTTGGTAGCATGAATGATTTGTTCTTGTCAGAAGGTTCAGAACACTACGTCTCCCCTGGTCTTTAATTTTTTTTTCCCAGTTCATATTTTGAAGGATAGTGCTAATGATATTTTTATTTTGAAAAGGAATTGTTCCTAAACAAACCCAAAAGTTGCTAAAAACTACAAACAGGCAGTAAGTAGGAGAGGATGTGCAGAGTCAATTTCAAAGTACCCACAGAAAGGTTTGCAATGATTTCAGTAAAAGTTTTGAACATTTTAAATTATACAGGGAACTGAGGTTGTAACATTTTTTGAAATGGCTGAGAGTATTTGGAGTATGTGTTTCTAACTATGCTTCTTATTTCACCACAGTAGCTAACCATTGCATTCTAGCAGATATTTAGTTCATGTGAGATAATATACCTTAAATCACTGTTAATTTCATTATAGTAATTGATTAACAATTTATTGTAATTGCACATTTTCCTGGTTTCAGGTGGGATAGAGTTAATTTTCTTCCTAGTAGCTGGCATAGTGCTGTGGTTTGGATTTAGGATGAGAATAATGCTGATAACACACTGATGTTTTAGTTGTTGCTAAGTAGTGCTTACACTAGTCAAGGACTTTTCAGCTTCTCATGCCCTGCCAGTGAGAAGCTGGGAGGGGGCACAGCCAGGACAGCTGACCCAAACTGCCCAAAGGGATGTTCCATACCATATGACATCATGCTCAGTATATAAACTGGGGGGAGCTGGCCGGGGGGCAGCAATTGCTACTTGGGGACTGGCTGGGTGTCAGTCGGTGGGTGGTGAGCGATTGCACCTCTTGTTTTTCCTGCGTTTTGTTTCTGTCTCTACCTTGTTGTTGTCCTTTTCACTACAACTTATTATTATTATTTTATTTGAATTATTATACTGTTCTTATCTCAACCCATGAGTTTTCTTACTTTTGCCCTTCCGATTCTCTCCTCCACCCTGCTGGGGAAGAGGGTGAGCGAGTGGCTGTGTGGTGCCTGGTTGCTGACTGGGGCTAAACCACAACACATACATACATTACATTTTTTCAAGTATATTTGTGCCCATTGAATTGGGAATCAGGATAGCATATAAAAATCTGCTTTTTAGTTGAACTTTAATTGTTTTTAATTTTGATGAAAAGGGACTTTTTAACCTGGAAATGAGATGCTTCGGAGTTCACAAGAAAGAGTTAAAAAAAAGTATTTTTGGTCACTGACCTCAATTTTTGTATCAAAAAAAATTGCTTGCACGTTTTTTGTGGCATGTTTCTTACGAGGAAATAGGCTCTCCTAGAAACATGATTGCTTCTGAGTTGTATCTGGAAATGCCAGTAACAACACTCATTGTCTGGAGTGACCAGATGTAGTCCATGACCAGGGAAACTATGGGATGGGGGAATAACCTGAAGGATCCACTCCCGAGGGCTGTCCTCTTCCCTGTATGTTAGCAGCAAAGACATTCTCCAGCACCAAAGATTGTTGTTTTTAAAGGAAAAAATAGACAGTTCTGAAAAGGTGAACAGATTATGGAAGACAACTATTTGTGAAACTAGAGTTGTCTTAGTGGCACAAAGGGACTAAAGCTTGCTTTCCCCCCCTTCCTTTTGCCTGGAACTCAGTGAGCTCATATCTGCTGCACTGCTAACTGCAGAGCCAAAATACCTCCAAGTGTGAAATATCGAAGGATGGGAGTTTGGAGGAGTTCATTAAATTACCTCTGAGTTCATCATCTGCTCTACAGCTCCGTGAGGCAGGTTAGTTTCTTTGACAGTCTGACCTTTCTGTTTAAATAGGTTGGCCTGCCACAGAGATGGTCTTCTGGGGCTTTTGAGGCCAGAGATATTTTGTGCTTAGTAAGACACTTTAAGTTAAAACTTCCATTTGTACTCATTCAGATTACTTTTAGCTGTCATTCACCTCTTGCACTTATCCTTGCTTGTCCAGCCTTGCTGATTACTTTCTTGATGTTTTAATGCATTTCTTGCTCAGATAAGTTCTAGAAGAAAAATCAGGATCAGGCATGGAAAAGTGCAATGGCTTTAGGCAGTGTCTCTTTTTTACTTCTTTTCCCAGTTATCTGAGAATCAGTCAAGATGTGAACACCCTCCCTACCCTGACAATAGAGTGCTCAGTAACACCTCCAGTGTCTTTCCTAAGAGGTTAATTCACCCTTTCCAACCTCAAGAATAAGATCTTACATTTAAGAACTGGTATGTCATTTTCTGCTGGTGCTAGTATATAATTTATATCTGGTTTCTGAGAGATAAACATATATATATACATACATACATATAGTTTTTAACATTTTTTTAAGGTTCCATCTAAGTAGAAATATAGAGCTGAGCATTGGGGAATATATATGTAAGGGTTTGTTTGTTTGTGTGTTTAAACTTGGCAAATGCCTTTGTTCTATGCTGCATTTTTAGAACAAGCTACTTCACCAGGAAAGTCAGGGAAGGGGGCGGGGGGAAAAAAAGCTTGCAAAATAAGCAGTACACAGTACAGCACATACCAACAAGAGCAACATTAACAAATTAATTAAAATGAGGGCCACGTCATTCCTAACTGCATCAAGTGTCAGAAATAGCAACTAGTCCAATCACATTTAGAAATAATTAATGGGAATACTGTAGTAAATTAACATAATAAATAACATTATAATTACAGGAATGATACATACAATTACTAAGAAACAATTATCATTAACAAGAGAGCTTTGTTACTGCATTTGTGTTTACATAATTCACAGTTGTACTACTCACTGAAAGTTATCCCAAGATAAATGGCAGCTAACCAGTATTAGAAAATAGCAAATCAGTATTCTTGGGATACTGGGTAACCACAGTAGAGTTGGATGGGTTTTTTTCCCTAGTGAATGGTTTATTTGCCCCAAAATCCCCCATCAGACAGAGAGTTTTGATTGTCCCAGTGCTATTTGGATTGAAGCAGTAGTATTTCATGCTTCTCATCTGGCAATTCAGAAGGCAGAGCACTCGCTCAACTTAGAATAAACAAGGGTTAAATTTTTAATCAATACTTGAACTCACCTTACCCACCTCATTCAAATGTATCTCACCATGTCTTGCTCTTCTTTTTCTGTGGAGGGGTTGGGTAAGTGGCTTTAATCATCTCTCTTGGATCTATGAAAGCATTGCTTTTCTGCTCTATGTAAATAATTTGAATGCGTAAATACTGGAACTCAGCTCTTCTACTTGTGCGTTCTAATCTCCAGCATAGTCCAGTGCTTTATGTGAGACATCTCACATGTACCTAATTTGAAATTTTCTAAAAGGAAGGACAGTTAAGCCGTTCATCTGAAGTGAAGGATCTCAGTTCAAATCTATTCTTCCGGTAATGCAGAGGGAGCAGAATCTATCTTTTCTCACATTCTCTACATTGTAGTAAACTGAGTGGGGTGTTATGAGATGTAATACCCTTAATTATCACCTCCTGGAGGTTTGTTAGTCTATGGGAAATACTTAAATATCAGTCACTCTGATCTCTGTGGAAAGCTGGGCCCTGGTATATATTACTAGCATTTCAGTAAAATTCTCATTTCCCATCACTCAACTATATATTTTATTTACTCAGGGGAAAAACAAGCATTACACAAAAAAATCCTAGCTACATTAAAATAGATTATTAACTTATGTTCCTTCAATTTTCAGTCAGTTCTCTAGTTGTGTTGTGATTGTTATGCTTTCAAGACACTAAATACAAAAAAACATACTGGAATTCAGTAAGGGCAAACACAGGATCAATTGTAGGCTGTTTACTTCTTCTATCTGTAATGAGGTTCTGGAGATGTATAGGAGCCCATGCCAAAAGCTGTAGAAGCAAGATTACATTTTCAGTTCATTCTGCATTTTACTTTTAATTAAAATGTTGTCTATATTTTCCATTCTTTTGTAATAATAGAGTTGGGATTAAGAAGAAATAAAATAATTACTTCCATAGAAACACAACATGGTTCTGTGTATTCTATACATAACACAGTATCCTTCTTGTCAGGAGAACTTATATAAAACCTAAAATAAACTAAATGTGGACAAACAGTGCGAAGTGGATGTTGATGGAATTGAAAAAGAGCTTTCTCACTTTGAAAGGAAATCAAAATATGCTTTCAGTAATATTCATGGGTAATGTAATACTGATGTTCCTTAATAATTAAATCACATATCAAAAATCACCATGCTATGCTGCATTGCTTTGCCCGCAACCGGAAATTCCCACATGGTTTCTATTGTTACAATAGTAGTCATGTATTCTTAGATAATAGTTAAAAATACATGTTACAGGATCTACTGACTTTGTCTAACTTTCAATATCTGATTTAGCTAAGTAAAGTAACCAGCCAGGCTCCCTGTACTAGAAAGAAAAACACTCCTCCACAGAGCAGTTCAGAGCACCTCAGTTAGGATTCTCTGAACCACCCTCTGGAGGAACCTACCCCAACCTGCTGATGCTAAAGGCAACCTATAGAGACTGCCTAGGCGACTAGATAATTTGGATCACCAAAACTGAGTGGTGTCAACGCTTACCCCCATTTCAACATCCAGCATGAGCACACTGGCTCTGAATACAATGAATGTTAAGTGACCTTTTGAAATAGCCTTGAGTTCCTGGTATCTGCTTTTTCTTTTTTTTCCACTTCCTTTCCCTCACAGTTTGCTAGAGGTGTAGAACAAGATTTTAAAATCATTCAGGTGCCTAAAGTGGCAAACTGATATCTAAAGGGATTTTCAAAAGTGCTTCACTGCAGTTGGAGTCAGGTACAAAATAGAAGAACTTCAAAGGAACCTGGGAGGAGAATTTTCCTTTATATCAGTGAAAATCAGAGAATTTTTGGAAACCCCATGTGTCATCCATCTTCGCTTTAGGTACCTAAACACCTCTACAAATCTGCCCTATAGCCCTCTGCAAGGATTCTCCTTCACACTGCCATATTGATGTTTTCCACAGATTTATCCAGAAAACTCCAAAGGTGTGCAAATTCCCCAAGATTATTTTTAAGTTCAGAGATGTGTTTTCTGTGATTGCTGTGGCAGCCTGGTGTGTTTCATTATATTTTTGAGCAGCAGGATTATAGAGAGACAAAAAAGAGGTCATCAAAAGGGGCCAAGGGGGGTTATTTCCTCTGCAGCATGATAATGAAGTAAAGCTGTGTACACATCTGATAGCTTAGAAGTAGATCAAAAGCACACTGAAACTAGAACATAAAGTTGGAGCTTATGTTTTGACTTTTCCAGGACTTTATTCTAGATTTCACATTAGAACAAAATCCAGTCTGGTTTGTTTTTTCAAACCAAATCGGTACAGCAGACCAAGTACCTCCTTTCATGTGGTGCGATCCTTCATTTGGCATTTCTGCTTGTATTTGCTACCACAAAGAACACTGTGGGGGATTACTCCTGGTTATGCAGGGATGTAATCATGAGCAATGTGATAAATTATAAGCTGCTAGGCAGCAGAAAACAAATTCTACAACAAAGCCTATCAGTTCTGCTGATTTTAAACCATAGCTAGTTAGGTTTGACTCTGGAGTAACAGGGAAGTCGGCAACAATCTTTCTGGAGAGGAGTCTTTCCTGCCTCTGTAAGGAACTTGAGAAGGGTGTCTTTTGTAAATATGGGGCACTTCGCCCACCGCCCTACTTTGTTTCTGACACTGCTAATCCTGTTGCTGTAGCTATGTGGCATCTTTTCAATTAGCTTTGCAAAGAATAACTTGTCATCTCTTCTGTGGAGCAGGCTTGAGAGCTTGGACTTAGTTTCCACCTAGGAAAATGAATTACTGTGGTAAACCTCCTAGATATGAATTCTTTCCTAGGAGATTTAAGGTTCTTGTTTTCTTGCTAAACTGCTTACCGTTGCCTGTCTATGCTTCAAAACATTACTGGCAAACCAGCATATTTTATTTCTGTTGCTAGAGGAAGAGACACTTTTGGATGTTCTACTAGGGACATGCATCTTCTGGTTGTGTATCACTAGGAATACTTGTACACGAAAGAAATTAAAGTTTTAATAATGACTAAAGCATAGCAATTGTAACAGAAAACTACTGACTTGCCTAGTTCCCTGAGTACAACAGCATCCTGTGGTTAACTTTCAGAGCTTAGCTGGTACTCAGACATGAAGGAAGGCAATTACTCAGGTCAGAGGGAGAATCTTAGCAGAGACAGAACAGATGCTGCAAATAGCAAGAAAACACTCAAGACAGGTATATATTAGATTTTAAATTGAACTTTGTCCAAGTTCAATTTAAAACAAATTGGTGCTGCATAGAAATAATAGAAGGTAGAAGGGAAGTACCAGATTTTAGAAGGATTGGAAGTATGATTTAAAAATAATAAACAATAGTTTAACTTTCATTAAATTAAAGGTGATGTGTATGCTTCTACTTAGGGCTGGCTATTTATACTGTTAATCCATCACCGCAAAAACTCACAGCTGTCTGCTTTTCTGTATTATGTTGAACATAGGAGTGGGAGATTAACACTCTTTCCATTTACCCTCTAGTTCCAAACTCCTTTCTGAAGAGGCTGGAAATGCATGAAAAGCCTATGTGTGAGCCTATGTCTCAGAAGAATGTCCATCAGTGCAGGACAGTATGAAGAGCTAATACTAACTAGACAAGCTACAAGAACTAGATCCCAGGGGTAGGTGATGCAGATGAAAAGAGATTGGTATATTTTTCTGCCTAGCTCACCTGCCAGCTTCAGAAGCAACAAATTGTTTTTTTCCCTCAGAATTAATTAAAAAATAGGAAAAAATAAAGAAGTACTGATTAAATAAATACTGCAAGAGTTACTAAAGGAAACAAAATTCACAGAATATTATTTCATTGCTGGAATTCAAAGGAGCAGATGAATTTGGGATTCCTATTAAGTCCTTGCCCAGTAGTTGCTGGAGAAACTACCAGACTGAGAAAATAAGCTTCAGAAGGCTGCTTCATTGTTTTCTGTAACTTGCTCAGACAAAACGCAGAGAAACCAACCACTGGGAGAATTATTCCAAAGGACTTCTGCCACTGCCATCACGTTACAAGTGTTTAAAGTGCTAGTGGCTCCAATTAAGAGCACAGAAAAAACATGTTTCTTTTTTTAAGGGTGGGCTAGTGAATACATGTCCTTTGCAAACTGGGAGACTCAAGGAGATGTAATGATTCCTAGAGGTCCTCTGTTTATTGTGCACTGTATAGTTCTATACAACTAACACATAGTTTGGGGAAAATACATAAGAGGAAAATTTTTTTCCCTGTGACTGAGTTCTGTTGTTATCGACTAACTAACATGACTCTTTGAGTTCTGTTTTTTTTTCTTTTTCTCTCTTCTCTCTCAGGTTATGACTTGGTTTATAGCTAGTTAGCTAAAGTCAACTCTTCCTTGCAATTACTTCAGTATGAAACCCCACATATTTTCTACTTTTTTTTTCTTAATTCTGCCTTTTGAGATGTGTAGAAGTGCTCAGTCTGACCTTTACTTCACAATATAATTATAATAGAAAAACAAGTTTGTTTCACGATGTCTGACATACAAAGCTTTTACTCAGGCTGGAAAACAATTATCAACCATGGATTCTTCTTAAAGGTAGTTTATTCTGCTAGCAGTATTGAAAGATTTGTTAAAATCTTTGCATTCCTGTGTTCCTTCTGACTTTAAAACAATCTGAAGTTATTTGTGTTTAGAGCAGGTTTGTAGATTTCTGTAGGCCTCTTATGCTAATTGTATTAAGCCCTTTATTGGTAAATCATTTGCAGGAAACAGAAAGGGACGGGAGTAAGGAGAAAAAATAATAATAAGGGAAAAATCCTCAGAGTAGGGAAATGCAAGATTAATACAAGTCTCAGAATTTCTGCATGAGGCAAGGTATGAAATATCTATTCTGGAGTCATTATTTCAGTAAAAACTAGTGTGGAAGTCCTTGTTTTGGAGTAGCTATTTTGATAAATTTCCAGCAAACATTAGACTTAAGAGTGAGTGAACGCTCAGTTGCATTTTAGGAACATTGCCTCTGTTCTCATTTTGACCATGGTGAGGGGACTAAGTACAACAGATATGGGCACTTAAAAGCCCCAGTGTACTGGCAGGTCTGGCTCAACAGTTACAGATGTAACAGTCCCACTATATCTGCTTAGTCCAGTAATGAGATCATGCAAATGTGGCAAAGAAATACTGCAAAGGCGGCACTAAAATCGTTCTTGATTTAAAATAAAAAAGTCCAAAAGCCTTTAAAAACTTATTAATCCACTGAATGTAGATTCTGATTAATACAAGAATCTTGCATACTCCTCTACAATCATTAAATGAACCAGCCTGTTCTTTGTTAAAATTATATTCTTTTCATGACTTTGGGTCAGCTTGAGCTCACTCAATATGCCTGGTAAGGGAACAAAGAGGATTGCAAATTTGTGTTTCAGTGTGTATATATTATGCTTGTTTGTATAAAAAGTTAATGCATTTTTTATTAAATAAAAATAGAAGCAGAGGTTACAAAAAGCATGAGTAATTCTTAGGCATGGGGAATAGAACGTAGTTCATCCTCCTATCGGTTAAACATTTTTATCACTGGGTCAGAGAATTGATTGTCCTTATGCTTGTTCTTTCTTCCTCTGCTTCCAGTTAATCCTCTAATATTCCAAGCAAAGATGAACAACTGTTTTATCTCTTTTTTAAAATATAAGATAGCTTAATGGTTTCAGGCTGACCTTACTGAGTCAAAGATGTGAATTTAATTCCTGTCAGGAACAGAAAGGATTTGGACACAGGTATACCACTGCCTGTCTAAATCTCATAACTGCTGAACTGTTGGCTAAAATCATTTGACCTTGATTTGAAGGAAACACTTGACCTTTTGTCAGAAAAGACTTACGCTGCATATTTCATGGGAGGCCCGAGTGCCATAAGTGCTGAATGAAGTGCAGTGACTCCTTACAGCTCAGAGATGCCTTGAGAGGGGTAGGATTCACGCAGTCTCAGCCAAGAGGCAAGCTTGCAACCTTGTGGGACCCCAGCTTCTTCTTTCAAATGGATGCAACAGGAGCTGGTAGGATTCTGACCACCCAGCAAAGCAGATGCGGAGGATAAGGCATTTAGCTGCTGGGGGAGTGTGCTGGTTTTGGTTGGAATAGAGTTAATTTTCTTCACAGTAGCTAGTATGGGGCTATGTTTTGGATTTGTGCTAGAAACAGTGTTCATCAAACAGGGATGTTTTCGTTATTGCTGAGCAGTGCATACACAGAGTTTTCAGAAACTACGAGAGTTGGGCTTTTGGATGCTACTAAAACCTTATCATCAATTGCACAACAGTGTCAGCTATGAGAAGAGCAAAGCTCCCATAAGCACCTTTGAAGAGCAAGTATCAATGCAATTTCATGCAACTTCAAGGTTCAGCAAGGCTAAGTGCCGGGTCCTGCACTTGGGTCACAACAACCCCGTGCAATGCTACAGGCTTGGGGAAGAGTGGCTGGAAAGCTGCTTAGAGGAAAAGGACCTGGGGGTGTTGGTCAACAGCCGGCTGAATATGAGCTGGCAGTGTGCCCAGGTGGCCAAGAAGGCCAACAGCATCCTGGCTTGTAGCAGAAATAGTGTGGCCAGCAAGACTAGGGAGGTGATTGTCCCCTTGTACTTGGCACTGGTGAGGCCGCACCTCAAATACTGTGTTCAGTTTTGAGCCCCTCACTACAAAAAAGACATTGAGGTGCTGGAATGTGTCCAAAGAACGGCAACGAAGCTGGTGAAGGGTCTAGAGCGCAAGTCTTATGAGGAGTGGCTGAGGGAAGTGGGGTTGTTTAGCCTGGAGAAGAGGAGGCTGAGAGGAGACCTTATCACTCTCTACAGCTACCTGAAAGGAGGTTGTAGCGAGGTGGGTGTTGGTCTCTTTTCCCAAGTAACAAGTGATAGGATGAGAGGAAATGATCCCAAGTTGCGCCAGGAGAGGATTATATTGGATATTAGGAAAAATTTCTTTACGGAAAGTGGTTGTCAAGCATCAGAACAGGCTTCTCAGAGAAGTGGTTGAGTCCGCATCCCTGGAGATATTTAAAAGACATGTAGATGTGGTGCTTAGGGACATGGTTTAGTGGTGGACTTGGCAGCACTAGGTTAACGGTTGGACTTGAGGATCTTCTAACCTAAACGATTCTATGATTCTATGATTCTTCTGTGGTATATAAGGCACAAGCAGATGGTGATTCTGCGTGTTTCCTGAGTCTGATGGTAACTGTTACATATTCTGCTGTTATGATTGATCAATGAATCTATAGTACCACTTTCTAATTCTATATTTTGATATGCTAGCCAGTGATTTAAACCTCTAGACAACAGGAAAAAAACATAATTTCTTCCTTTCCCCCAGATTCCTTACACAGTTTGAAATGAGCCTTTTTTGTTTGATATATTATTGTTAATTAAATCAGTTAGCATCTCATTTTCTAGGAAGTTTCTTCTCATAACTTCAGATGTGGCATCTCTCTCACCCCTGTTTAAAATCTGAGTGGCTTCTGTAGTTCAAGAAATTGTGTTTTCCCACTTCACAACCTGTAAAAGTGAATACACCATTGTCTGCACAATTCTCTCATAATATCATAATATATATGCTAAAAAATTAGTAAATAGCTAGCATACATTGAAATACTTCATGTTGGTATCCTCTAAAGCACAGAGAAATCTTAACACTAAAATTTACTTGTTTGTTACCTATTAATTTTTTACCTATAAAATGTGCCATTTCACAAATAAAGAACAAAAAGACTGTTCCTAAATCTCTACATTCATGCCATGTGTCTTCAGCCATTTCTAAATCAGTGGAAGACTTGAATATGACACGTCTACAGTTCCTACTGAATTTTAAAATGTTAAATCAGTGTATTTCCATATTGGTCTTGCCTGAAATATTTACTGGAACATGTTATTTTCTCTGCCAGAAATCAAATGTATTCCATATAGTATAATGAAGGACTAAAGTGTGTTTATTTCAAACTTAAAAGAAAATGTTCTGTTCGACACTTTGAAATATTATTTTGTATGTATGAACCAGCAGAATATAGTATGGATAAACACAACACTATCTTTGCCAGAAGATAATCACAAGCTTTGAAACAGCACAGCAATAACTCTTTCCAGGATGCTGTGATTAGAGACCTCCTAAGTACTCACGGAAAAGAAAAAAGGGATTACAGTTTAGATGATAAATAATAATAGGTTTGATCTAGCATTGCTGAAAAGAAATAACCTTTTTGATACATATTTTAAATATTATGCAGTTGATGTTTATTCAGCTATACCAAACCAAATACTGCTATTGCAGTTCTTTTATAACTAAAAATATGCCTTCAGTGAAAAACAAGCTATTGTCTTTGTTTAAGAATTGTGGAGGGAAAAATAGATCCAAACTGTGTTGCAAAGCTACAGTCCCACAGACACAATTTATGTAGCAGATCATTTTTATACGTGGGATGATAATTTCTTTCTGTGTGTTAGCAAAGCTGTATGGACTGGGGGCTTTGACAAACTGCTCTCATTTCTGCCCTTTCTTTTTTTAAACGATTTGAACTCTTGGAAATACTCATTTTAAATGTACAGGAAGGCCATGGAGACGTTTCAGGGCAGTGGTCTAAAGTGTCCCTTCATGAAATTTGTATCAAGCTTTTCACTTGTGGATTTTTTATTGATTTTTACAGACTACATGCTGATGGAAGGCATACATACAGAAAAACAACTGCCTTTTAAATACATTTGTTACTGACAGAAGAGCAACATAGATAAATATTGATTAATTTGTGTCATCTACACAAATTAAGGAAAGTTCTCTGACTCCAAAATTACATAAAAATATAAATTCATAATCATAAATTCTACAGTCCTTGCTACATTAAATACATTCTGTGTAACTACTAAAGATGCCATAACAGGTGCAATATTCACTAAAATGTCTTTATACTGGGTAACACAGCATTCTTTCTTTTAAGCAGTCCAAATTATACATGAAAAAGTACATTTTGTAAAACGGTTTCCTATGAGAAATTAGTTTTGTGTTATCAAAGCTTTTCATGCTTCAAACTTGCTCTGTCATAAATCAAGTCCTGAAAATAGATAAATGTTAAATGCATATTAAACTATTGAATATTCGGAAACAGTTTATTGTTGTTATACATTTATAAAATAACCCCACCCTGTATTCATAAGGAATATGTAGCCACCCTGCAGGTGGGCTACAACATATCAAATTAATTTGTTTTGGTATCATTCAAACCATAAATAAAAAAGGAGGATGCGTATCATCATACTTCAAGCACAAACTTGGGTGGCCATGCAAACATGTAAGAATAGACCCCACCTGAGAAAATTGAGAGAATGCTTGTGTAAGAATGTGTGGACTGTAAGACCATCTGCTTCAGTAAGATTGTCAGATCAAGGGACTTTTATTTCAAAGGGGATAATAAGCGAAAGGGAAAGTGATAAACCAAGCTCACAGAGACACAAACCTGATAAACCATAATGGAGACCATGACAAAGAATGAAACTCCTCAGCCACCAACTGATGGGGCATAGTCTTGGAGAGGGCCAACCTGGATTTTATAACTCATAAAAACCTGGCTGGGCTTTATAACTGATAAGAAGGCAGAAACAAGACAAACATGAGAATTTTGGATATTTGAGTGGGGCCTGTGGGACTACGCAAAATTCACTGAGGAATGTTTAGGGGGCAGGAACTGGTGAGGAACAATAGAGAGGAGCAAACATTAACGGAGCTGGTCACATGTAAACAGTTGACGGTCAGTAAGCCTGATCACTGCAGCCATCCCACCTTCTTGTTAAATCCTTTCTTAATTGTCTTTCTATGTAATCTCACTCTTCAACCCATGTGTGAGTACTGCAGGGTCTAGTAGCCAGCAGCTGGAGAGGCTAGAGTGGTTGACAAGTACCAGTGACAGGAGTGAGACCCTGGAGACAGCGGCCCATGCATTCATAGTGCCAGCAACTGGAATGAGTGAGGGACTCGGAGTCAGCAGCTGGGAGGCACCTGGGTCATAGGGACCTGTGTGTTTGGTGTGGAGCGGCTGGGGGGCCGCAGTGACTCATGCAAGTGCCCGTAGCTGGAGTCAGACCTCAGGCCACAGTGCCCTTGTGCCTGTGATGCCAGCAGCTGGAGCGAGTGAGGGTCCCAGCACCAGCTGGAGTGGGGATAGGGCCCATGCGCCTGTGTGCCAGCAGCCACAGGGACCACTGCTTTCATATCTTCCCCTAACCTGATGCATGTGGGTGTGGACCAGACAGCAAATAGGTGGCCCCAGGTCCATGCAGAGGATCCGTGCTGGTATTGGGGGGGACAAGTGAGTGTGGAGTGTGTGTGAGACAGGTGTAAGAGTTCGTGTGTGTTTGCTAGAGACCACCAAGCTGGACCAGCTGGTGAGTGGGACACCAGTGGAGCAGGGATGTAGGCAGGGGTAGTCAGACAGAGGATGCTGATGCTTGAGGGATCTGCGAATGTGTGTGTGTGTAAATCCAGAGAGCAGGGGTATTTGTGTGAACTTCAGGCCTGATTGGCTGAAGGAGAACAGGACTTGGCTATTTATGGTTATGTGTTACGTTGGTTCTGGTAACTGACGGTCACCAGTACATATGGGTGTTGTTAAATGCCACTAGTGCCCTGGCTGTGGCAGTCATGTAGGCGGCTGTGTCAGTGTCCTTTGTGTGTGTCTAGTATGCACACTCAGCCTTGGAGAGTAGTGATGGATATGTTCAATCTCATGACACAAAGCACCTTGCTACAGCTTGCTTTATGAAAAGCAAAAAGCTTGGCTACTTGAAGCATTATTCTAAATTGGTTGAATATTATACTATTGGAAATTTGATTAAGCAAAAGAAGAAGAATGCCAATTTATAGGTCTCTGGTCTACTGTATCAAGATCAATAAAACAGTACTGATATGCCAATAAACCATTTAAACAGTCTGAGAGCAGGGTCTTTGTGGCTTGAGCCATGCAATATGAGATTCAGACTATCACAGAAATAAGAGTGAAGATTTCATCTGAGATATTAAAAGAATAGCTCTCTGTATTATGACACCCAGTTGTGAACTTTATTAAAATGCTAACAATAACTTGCAGCTACTACAAAATGGAATGTAATGATAGATTTCTTCTGTGTGTGGAATTGGAAGACTGATATACTTTTAAAATCCATTTGTATAAAACTGTTTTGTGTTCATTGTTTTCTAGAAAAAGCAACATGAGTGCAAAATACTGTACTTAATGGAAGGACCATTATACCTCAGAATTAAAGCGGAACACTATGGATCTTCTCTGCATACCTTTTTTCAAATAAAAGAGTTGGTTTGGGCAAAATCTGGCACACCTTTGTAAAAATTAAAATATATGAAAGCTCAGATCTATAAAGAAGAAATACCATAAAAAGTTTTAATACTTTTTGGAGGTGGGCATACTTATAGGAAACTACCTAAATAACGTGATGCATGTGTATAGTGTATTGCAATGACACCTGTAACAAGCTGCAATGTCTAAAATTGCTCATACGTGCGTTGCATTTGTAACTGTGCATCAGAAAATAAAAAATGAAACATAGAGTAGCATTTCCATTGAGAAACTAGGCATTTGAAATAGGATAGAGGGCTTTGTTTACTCCTTGATATTACTGGGTTTTGAGGGGTTTTCACTGTTTATGAGATCTATTTTCTTCAAGTAAATACAATTTCCTCCAAATGCTGAGTCTTCACTTAATTTACTCATGCTGTAATGAACATACCCGATGTGCAATGATATTTTCAGGTGCCTTCATAGTGTTATTCAAAATAGCATTTGCTGTGTCATAGACCTCTCTGATACAGGTGAAAGAGGAGAAAAGGAAAACCTTGGATACAACAAATCAATAAATGATTTGCAGTACTGGCAGCTAGGTGACTCACTAGGGTCAAGCTTAGAAAAAAAAGTTTTACTGCAGGCATTCTAGCTTCTAATCACTTGGTGACACTGTTTTTTTTTTTTAAAGCTGTCCTTTTGTCTGAGGTATAGCTGGAGCATGGACACTTATCACCACATGGTCTATTTTTTCTGACAATTAGTATATATGAAGTAGAAAAGAAAAGAAAGTTCACTGTACCACAGTTTGAGGTCACTTGTAAGGGATTAACAGTTCTTTGCCATTTGATGATCATTTTGGAGAAAAAACAAGCAGACAAACAAAAAGAAACCCCAACCAACCAAAGAAAAAAAAACCCTCTTTGCTCTAATTTATGACAAGTAGTAGATTATTACATGCTATAAACTTTTAATTAAGTCTTTTTACTGTTACAAGGAAAGTAAAAAATTATATTCCAGTCATTTTGAGTACTATCAAGAGTGAGTATTGTTTGAAGTTTAAGGGTAACTCTAAAAGTTTAAGGGATCTTCAGAAGAACTCTCTGTTGCGATAGCTCTGTGTTAGTGACATCTGTGCTGCCTCATTTTGCACCCAATGCATTCTATGGGAGTTGTGTTACTGACTTCAAACACAAGACAGACAGGTCAGGAGTTTACGTTTCTGAATATATTTCAGGCACATATATGATACCAACTTGTGTGACTTTAAAAGAAAAATAATAAAACAGAAAGGTGAAACTAGGCAGAGGTAAAGAAAAAATGCAGCCAGATTAAGCCATGTTAAATATGGTGAATTAACCTCTGTCCTGTCCAAGAAAAAATGTTGTGAAAAATAAAATAATATAACAAATATATTATAATATTTCACATAAATACTGTTAAAATATATAATATATGATATATAATGATATAATGATATAATATATAATATATAATATTAATTATTATAATATTAAAAGACAATAAGCATGCCTGGCTCCTAAGGCAGAGATTTTTATAGTCTTACTGTTCAGAACTGTGGCTGTGGCTACATTATGCAGCAGGAATGGACTTGAAGTCTTGGTGCAGTCTGAGCGTAACCCAAGTCCACAGTGGGATCAGACTGCCCTGAGCATCACATCATCATACCCCTGAGTTTTCTTCGAAAGGAAACTGAGAATGGTAGTAAGGAGGGAGAGATGGTGCACTCTGGCATGTCTGCTAGTATGGACAAGGGTTGGGGACTACAATTCAGAGGTGCTGACCAGGACACACTGTCAAGCAAGACAACACACAACACTCATCCATGGATCCAGCATGGATTCAGCCTGGGAGATGTGACTTCTGGGTTTTTGGTGTTTTTTTGTGTGCGTGGTGTTTGTTAGTGTTTTGTTTTTTCTTTTTTTTTCTTACTGATTTTTTATGAACACACAATATATTGGAAGAAGATATTTTTTCAGAAATGACTACTGTTTTTTTTAACTCCTTCAGAGTATTATAGTAAACTAATTACTGTCATCTAGCACTGCCTACAAGAAAAAAACAACAGAATTCTCTACCACAGAAAACTGGGTTGAGACGAATGCAAATAACAAACTGGCACAACAGCAACATTGAAGAAAACATTTTTCTGCATTGCAGAAAGAAACAGATGCATTTGCTTTAAGTTCTTTAAAACTATGCTGTATGTTACCTGCTTACTTTGCATTTTCAGAGTTCTGTATCCATCTTAACCAATGAAAGGGCTGTAGGGCTTGACCATAGGCGTATTTTGTTGCTCCCTATCCTGCCACTATGAGAGCAGAAGAGAGTGAGTTTCCACTTTTTACACAGAAACCAAATACATAGGAAACCTTACAAACAGAGAGCTTTGATTCTACCTTTAACTGAAGGGGTTTGTTCAGACAAGCACACAGATGGATAGGTACCGTGTTGTTGGTTAGAATAACTGCCATCTTCCCTGAAGATGATGTGACCCAATTCCTTCTGAAGCTCCCATAAGGTTAAATACATCTGTACCTTCTCAAATGTGGGTTTATGATTCTCTACTGCATGTGCCATTAATTTTGACATGCATTTTATGCAGTGTACTGAATTCAATTTTAAGAGTTACTTCCATGTATGTTCAAAGAATCTTGAACTTTGACTTTCTGATTTTGTTTTATTTTTCTGATTACTTACTAATCTGTAGATGGTGAGGACATAGTATTTTCTGTATTAGTAAAGCTTTCATAAATAAATACCATTGCCTCCATACTCCATTTATAGAGGTAAAATTGATAGCAGTTTCATGCTTCATCACATAGGTGGGGGCAGAAATCAGGTTTCATAACCTATTCAGAGAGTGGCTTCTAGTTAGGTATCCCAAGCAAAAAGGAAAATTCCCTCTCCAATGATTGTATGGGGAACTTAGATATTCTACAGAACTGAACCTAGTCATATAATATTTAAAATTGATTTAGGATGGACCATTTTCTAATCCATTTCTTAAATGTCATGTTTTGGAACAATAAAATTTCTTCAATTAAACATAAGTCTGGTGATTTACAAGATCTAGGCTCTAAGAATGGTTTTGACTATTTCATAGAGTTAAAGCATAGAACACCTAGATATTTTAATCATAATTTTTTGTATATCACTGGCTATAAAGTGATGCAGGTTTTACCTTGATTAAAGCCTGTCAAGACTCAGCTTTTAGATTGCACCATAGACAGAGAAAATCAGAGACCATGAAATCACCATTTGGAATAAGATACAGCCAAACAATCCAAGCAAATTATCCAAGTCTTTGGCACAGAAAAAGGTGATTGCTCTGCCAATCTGGATTTAAGAAAAAATTGTTTTCAGTCCCAGATTGGGATCTCAATGCGATCATAACATGCTGAGTCAGTCAAGGGAATGAAACACTTGAGATAGGGTTGTCTACTCTGTGAGCTTTAGGACAGTCTATTTGGTCTCAAATCTATAATGTTTCAAAAGCAGAAGAAAAGAAAGAAGGAAGGAAAGAAAAACTGATTACTTCAAGTCAGTTCTGCAGGAAAAGAAGGAAAAAAAATTCTGACTTCTACAAGAAACTAGCTGAAACCATGAAACATAAGATTTGATTATACCCATTGGTCAGATGCAGAACTATGAATGCTACAAGTTCACTGACAACACTGGTGATCATATACTCCCTGGAGCCCATGTAGAGAAGCACTAAGAGGGATACTTACCTATTCAGAGAGGCAAATGATAGAAAGGACTACCAGGAGTACAAAACCCAATTCCAATCCCATGTACTGGACAAATATTTTAACTCAAAATCAGAATCCTCTATTTCTTTGGGGGGAAAAAAAGGTATAAAGATAGTTTTAAGTAGTTCACAATGGAATGGCTTTCCACCCACTTCAGTGAGAGGCAATAAATATCTATACCAAGAACAGAGTTATGATTTTAGGAAGGATAAGAGTAGTAATATGCTACTACTACATTTCTGCTTTCCAAATATTCCCACAAATGTCAGTGAAGCCAATGATCATCCAGTATACGTTACTAACTTGTCCTTCTCAATATTTGTTATGCTGTTGTCAGTATGTAATTTTCAAACTCTTCCATGAAGATTTTCTATATTTATTGAGATCATAACAGGAAGTACTAAAAAGTGCAGAACCAAAAATCAGTCCCTTAAGGATCCCCAGCAGAAATGTCCCTTCTCATTATTCCCTCCTCTGTAACAATTGTATTTTGAGATATGTCAATGAGACCATTTTCAGTCCCTCTGATGTGTGATTGAGTAATTCCTTAATGTAATCTTATTAATCAAAATGTTATGTAGAATTAAACTGCCTTGGAGAAAAAGGTGTGTCAAAGCAATAGAATTACTTTGTCAATGTGTAATTCTGTCAAAAAAATGCCACCAGAGAAACAGTAGCTTTGCTTAATGAGACCTACCTTCTATGAAACCATGCAGGCTGTCAGTTACTTATATTTTCATCCTCTAAATCTTTATTGGTAGAGTGCCAAAATAGCCATTTGGTTATTTTACACAGGAGTAACACCAAACTGTTGTCCTCTGGTTTATCCTTTTTTATCTTTTTGTAAGATTAAGCATATGTTACTAAGTTTTAATCCCTTAGCATTGCTCCAGTTGCCTAAGACTTGTTAAAACTAAATTGTGCAAAGAGCTCACAAGGTAATTCGCTTATGATTCTTGACTAAATTATCAGGGATTTTTGACTTAATGAGATGTAATCTTAACAGATATGGTATCACTTCTTCCTTATTTATGTCAGTATATTGTATAAATACATCCTTGTCATTCTGTCTGAAAACAGAAATCATCATACAACTTGTGAGCCTTTCCTATACTGTTTTTCCAGTGACTTATGACTTTTATTCCATCAGTGAAAAACTTGTAGTGCTGTATTTACCATTTTACTAGTAACAGAAACAGAAGAGAGAAAAAGAGTAAAAGGCCAAACCAGGGGAATTTCTGGTTTGAATTTAACCCCAAGTAACATCGCTTCTAAGACTTGAGGCTGAAAAGGTAATACATTAATGACAGTCAGCATGATTTTATGAAAGGTAGGTTTTGTCTTTTTTGGTTTCCTAGAACAGATATCAACACTGAGGAAGTTTTATAGTAACAAATTAGAAGTAGCTAAACCTCTTTGGACCTAAGGTATCCCTTATACACTGCTGTTAAGGTCTCCCCCATTAAGACTCTAGTTACCCTGTCAAGTATAGCTAGCAAATGAAAAGAGAAGGACATCTATAGAGAATGAATCTTAGCACCTGAATCCATTTCTGGTGGTGTCAACCTTATCCTGTACAGTACTGCATGATACTAACACAGGTGACCTAGGTACCAAAAATTATGTGGGGCAAAGGACTATGGAGCACAAATAGGACATCTATATCAGATGGGTATTGTACAGCATACGTTAGTGCAGATCTTTTAAATATCACAAATAACCATCACTGAAGAGAAAATTAGATTTTTTTACTTAACCACTGAAAATAAATACATATCTATATTTAAAAAATGTTTTAAAATGTTTTTAATATTTTGAAATGCAATGTATTTTCATAAAATGTCAACTTGTATTAACCAAATCAATAACAAAAAAAAAATGTATTGTCCGATTTGTCTGAACTCAATCAATGAGTTTTATGTTTTGCAGCATGAAGATTCTTATTCATTCAGGCACCTTTTCAAGCATATTTGGTAGTATAATTTTATGTTCCTGAAGGACTTTAGGGCCTTCAACACATTTTATGCCATCTGCTGCATATGATATGATGTTCCTGCCTAAATCCTTCTTGATATTTATTTATTGTTTTAAGCTTCCATTTATGAATGTATTAAATTTATTCTCTAAAACTAGGATTACTGTATAAAATGTGTGGAATACTAAATAAAAATGAAATTATAAGTATGACGCCACTTTTGATTTGTGATACTAGGAGCAGAAGGTAANCTTCATTTGCAACCTTAAAACATTTGGGAAAGAAGTGGGGTTCATGTAAACAGCTTCAGATCCTGGCTGATTAACACAGGAAACTGAGCAGTAGATCATTACATAACTATGTAATGATCTTTTTTGTTGCCTGCTTTTTGCTTCCTGTTGAAGGAAAATATATCAAGCCATAGAATTAAAATT